>CAUYMX010076079.1:0-19045 GCA_963573855.1 Lepilemur septentrionalis
ACTGTAGGCATGTGCCACCATGGCTGGCTAATTTTTTCTATATATTTTTAGTTGACCAATTGATTTCTTTCTATTTTTAGTAGAGACAGGGTCTCACTCTTCCTCAGGCTGGTTTCAAACTCCTGACCTTGAGCGATCCTCCTGCCTCAGCCTCCCAGAATGCTAGGATTACAGGCGTGAGCCACTGCACCCGTCCAGTACTACTACTTTATATTTTCAGTTTCTTTGCTGAGGCTTATTCATTTCACGAGTGTTCACCCTTATTTGAAACATTTTTTTTACATTGGCTACTCTAAAGTCTTTGTCAGATAATTCTAGTATCTGTGTCATCTCAATACTGACTGTCTCCTCCTTTGTGAGTTAAATTTTCCTGGTTCTTTGTATGCCAAGCAATTTTGGATTATATCCTGCATATTTTGAATATTATGTTATGAGACTCTGAGTCTTGTTTGAATCTTATGGAGAATGTTGACATTGTTTTGGCAGGCATTAAACCTGGTTGGATTCAGGCCACAAGTTCCAATCAGTCTTTTGTGCTTTGTGATTTCAATGTCAGTTTCATTTTCAAAGGCTTTTCATAGCTAGGTAGATTTCTCCCTAGGCTGTGGTCTGTTCTTTTGTTCAATTCTCAAAGTCTTCAGTATGTTCTTTAGGATTAAATCCATACGGGTACAGTTTGGAGGGTGAACCCACCAGTTCATAAACAACTTTATGGGGTCAGTTTCCCAAGCTCCTCCCTGTCTGGGACGTCCCTTGTACTTTCGAGTTCCCTGAGGCTTTTTCCAGTTCTCTGACCAGAAAGTAAGGATTTATTTATCCCACTCCACCACACATCTTGTAACTGAGCCTGCATCCAGGACAAGGTGGCAAGAGGACAGAGAAAACAAGCCAGAGATTCAACCTGTCTCCTTGGGATTTTACTTCCCAATGCAGTATGATTTATTTCCATTTGGAAAGGAAGGTTCCCCCCTCAGAGCTTTAGGCTGGTACAGGCATCATTGCCATCTCTATTGCTGCTGGGAAGCTCCTTTCTCATTCCCTGAGCCTAAACTAGAGGGGCTTCTCCTGGAGCTCTCTCTGTCTGTGTTGTGCCCTTTCCAGGTTTTGAGCTACCTTGAGTCCAGGCTCGGGGATATTAGAGAGAAAAAATGGTAAACTCACCACCAGGTTCAGTGGTGGTACTTCAAATTGTCATTTTCTTCCCCAGTTTGCCTGTTTAATGTTTACTTTTCAGGGTACTCAAGTAGCTGCTTTGTGCATTCTGTCCAGGTTTTATAGCTGCATTCAGTGAGAGACAGGACAGAGTGTACCTAGTACATCTTACTCAGTACTGGGACCTCTCTCCGGTTGATTTTAGAATTTTTTCTCTTTAACTTTGATATTCTGCAGTTTGATCATTACTTGCCTATTGTATAGTTTTATTTTTCTTGGTGGAGATTCAGTAACCTTCTTGAATTGCACATTAATGACTCATAAGTTTGGGGAAATTCTCTGTCATTATCTCATCAAAGATTTCTTTTGCTTCCCTCCTTCTGGGACTCTATTATACATATGGTATTCATTTCATATTGTCCTCTGTGTCTCTTATACTTTATTCTAGGTTTTTTTCTCTCTGTGCTTCAGTTTACATAATTTTATTCATCATCTCTGAATTAACAGAATCCTTCTTTTACTGTGCCTAGTTTTTTTTTGGTTGTTTGTTTTTGGCCTCAAACTAAAAAACCCTAAAGGTACTTTATAGTAAGAAATGGCTGGGCACGGTGGCTCATGCCTGTAATCCTGGCACTCTGGGAGGCCGAGGTGGGAGGATCACTCAAGGTCAGGAGTTCGAAACCAGCCTGAGCAAGAGCGAGACCCCCGTCTCTACTAATAATAGAAAGAAATTAATTGGACAACTAAATATATATAGAAAAAATTAGCTGGGCACGGTGGCGCATGCCTGTAGTCCCAGCTACTCGGGAGGCTGAGGCAGAAGGATCACTTGAGCCCAGGAGTTTGAGGTTGCTGTGAGCTAGGCTGATGCCACAGCACTCACTCTAGCCCAGGCAGCAGAGTGAGACTCTGTCTCAAAAAAAAAAAAAAAAAAAAAAAATGAAAAACTTGTCTAGCTGATTGTATATTTTCATTTCTCCTGTCAAAAATAAGTGACAAAACCAGATGTATAAGTTACTATTACTAACTATACCATGATTTTATTTTTCCAAAAAGAATTTTTAAAATATTCTATTACTATTTGAGGCATCTCTATTTTCTAACCTGGAATAAGACTTTAAATGAACAGATAATAGAAGAGGGGGTATATTTTTCTTCTCTCTACAGTATAGCTGCTATATGAATAAGGAAGAAAGGGGTTCATTTATTTAGTTATTTAACAATATTTATTGACTACCTACCATGTGACAAGTTGAAGATGTCTTATCTTGGTTAAATAACAATGCATTCTACTACTTAACGGGGTTTACCCAAAATCCATTTAACATTGTACCATTTCCCCTGCCTCCAAGAGTTCAGGGAAAGAGACTAGGTAGTCTGGCTTTACTCTACCTATTCATTCCATTTTATTTAAAAACAGAACAAAGATTTATTAAACATCTATTAATTTTGTGCCAGGCAGTTTGCTAAGCATTGGGAAGTACAAAGACAATTAATTAAAACATGGTCCCTTGCCTTAATAGAATTTCACACCCCCAGCCAGGCATGGTGGCTTATACCTGTAACCCTAGCACTCTGGGAGGCTGAGGCGGGAGGATCACTTGAGGTCAGGAGTTTGAGACCAGCCGGAGCAAGAGTGAGACCCCATCTCTACAAAGCTTATTTGGGCATGGTGGTGCTCATAGGTAGTCCCAGCTACTTGGGAGGCTCAGGCAGGAGGATCACTTCAGCCCAGGAGTTTGAGGTTGCTGTGAACTGGGCTGACGCCATGGCACTCTAGCCTGGGCAACAGAGTGAGACTCTGTCTCAAAAAGAAACAAAAGAATTTTACACCCCAGTAGAAGGACACAGATATATATAGGTACCACAAAGTATTAGAAATACTATGATAGAAATATATGGTGCAGTGGAGGCAGAGTGGAAGGTAGTGAAAGTAGTGATTTCTACTAGAGGTAGAAGACCCTCCCAGGGGAGACAAAAACTTACAGTAAGTCTTATAGTATTAGTGTAAGTTGCCTGGATAGGAGAGGATGGAGAAAAAGTTATTTTCCACGAGTAGTGATTAATTGTTAAAAGTACTGAAGGTGAAATACCATGCAATTTATTTAAAATACACAAATAGTCCAGTAAGACTTTTGGTATAAAACTTAGAGAAAATTTTTGTTTTTCTAATTTATTTCTTCCCTCCTAATTTTTAAAAATCTCTAAAGGTTATCAACTGGCAAACATCTCTTCACATTCCACCGCAAGCTAAACTGAGTCCTGAAGCTTCTGATCTTATTATTAAACTTTGCCGAGGACCAGAGGATCGCTTAGGCAAGAATGGTGCTGATGAAATAAAAGCTCATCCATTTTTTAAAACAATTGATTTCTCCAGTGACCTGAGACAGCAGTCTGCTTCATACATTCCTAAAATCACACACCCAACAGATACATCAAATTTTGATCCTGTTGATCCTGATAAGTTATGGAGTGATGATAATGAAGAAGAAAATGTAAATGACACTCTCAACGGATGGTATAAAAATGGAAAGCATCCTGAACATGCTTTCTATGAATTTACCTTTCGAAGATTTTTTGATGACAATGGCTACCCATATAATTATCCAAAGCCTATTGAATATGAATACATTAATTCACAAGGCTCCGAGCAACAATCGGATGAAGATGATCAACACACAGGCTCAGAGATCAAAAATCGAGATCTAGTGTATGTTTAGCACGCTAGTAAGTAATTGTAATAAAGATTTGCAGAGGGGCCTGAAATGCAAGGTTTTTTGAGGTTCTGACAATAAAATTATGCAAGTGTGACAGAGCTATGTATTTGTGCTCTGTGTACAATATCTTATTTTCCTAAATTATGGAAAATCCTTTTAAAATGTTAATTTATTCCAGTCTTTTAAATCAGTAATTTAGAAAAAAAAAGTTATAAGGAAAGTAAATTATGAACTGAATGTTATAGTCAGTTCTTGGTACTTAAAGTACTTAAAAACAAAAAATAGTGCTTTGTTTAATAAAAGGAGAAGCTTTGTTTATCTATTTGTATATATGCTAAATAATTTTAAAAGACAAGAGTTTTTGAAATTTTTTTGAAAGACAGTTTAGTTTTATCTTGCTTTAACCAAATATGAAACATACTCCATATTTACAGAGCTTTTCTTTCCCCTATAACCTTGTTTTTGGTACAAAATAAGCTAGAGAAATTAAGCCATCATGTTGTTGAGTATTCCTAGGCTAATGATAATCTGTGTAATTCACATCCTGGAACTAAGAAACACAAGGTTGAAACAATATTAATGTTTATCAGAATGAAAAATAATGCAGTTAATCTCCCCCCCCATGGTGGAATATTTAATCTAGCATTTATTTCTCAAGAATTTCTGGCTTTAAAAGAAGCCAAAGCACTACTAGTTTTCTTTCTATATTGGTATTTTTAATGCTGCTTCCAGTTTTAAAAGGGAAAAAAGCTGCCATAAATCAACATTTTCAAATACTAAGAGCTAAAGTCTTACATATTTTTACTTTGAAATGAAAAAAAAATTTCCCACCATTCTAAGAGAAATTATTTTCATTTTCATGTAAAACTTTGATTAGCAATTATTTGTGGGTACTCATTTAAAAAGTACTTTTTCTATATAGTGACTAGTTTTGATTAAGTCATCAATGGTATATAGGTTTCCTCTTTCAGAACAGTGTTGTATATACAGATTGTTATTGGCAAAGGAAAATCTGGCTATCTGGCAATATTTTACCTAAGTACAGATTAATAGATGAAAAAATTAACTGTTAATTGAGATATTAATAATTAGGGAAAGTTATATAGCAGTCTTAGTAGAAAATTCAAGTCCTCTTAACTTATTTAAGGTTAAATATGTTTTCAACATGCCTATTATATATAACGCTTAGGTTCTAAGGAAGACTCATGGTTTCAAACCACACTACACATAGCTTATCTTTTAGGAAGGGGAAAAGGGCTCTATTCTGACCACAGTAAAATTTGTATTTTATTTTATTTCCTTTTCTCATGGAATTGTTTTATCAAAACTTAGTATTTGTGAATAAGAGGCATAATTTTAGTGATTTTCAAACTTTTAACTTTCTTCATATAAAAGCTAGTGGAAACCATGTACGTACTAAAATTAAAGGCAAAGCTGCTCCAGTTGAGTCGCAGGGAGGCCAAAGAACATTCATTAGCTCACATTTCCCACATTTCTACAGGTGGCCTTAGAGCTCAGCTTGAAAACCAGTGCTGTGTTATTGTGGGCTTTTTAGGGTTACTGGTTCTTCTAAGAATCTGATGAAAGCTGGCGACTCTCTTTCCAGGAACAAAATGCACACCCACACATACACATAAAATGTTGCATGCTGTTTCAGGGGATTCTGGACATGTTGAAACCTGTCACAGGCTCTAGGTTAAGGACATCTATCCTGTAAGAAAATTGATTCATTAACATAAGGACATGGCTTTTAATTTACTGATTTGGACTTAGATTAGCACACCTTATATAAACACTGGTAGTTTGTGATGGAAAAGGTATATAGCATGTGATAAGATGACCTTAACAAATGCCTCTCTCTTGCTGGGACAACACTAAGATGTTTTAAATACACCAACACCATTTTGAGGGCACTGAAATGTTTGGCTCATTACAGGCTTAATACAGAAATGTTTCTGAAGGATTTCTAATCAGAGAATTGTAAGAAAATGCACTATTATGAGATGGCAGTCTTCACAGCATGGAACATTTGATTAGTCCCATAAAATCCTATGCAAAACAAAGTAATTAGCTCAAGAATTTTTAGCTTGTTACATTTATAAGATACCCCTCTTGCTCTTTGGGCTTTTCCAGTCAGATTTATTTAAATTTCATTTAGTTGTTTTACTTCTGGACTATGGTGCAATACAGTAGAAAATAACTTTGTTACATTTATGTTATAGGAAAACTAAGGTGCTGTCTCCTTCCTCCCCACAAAATCTGTATTGCCCCTATTTGTATTTGTCAAATGTAACAGACACTACAAATTTTGTATTCTTTTAAAATTTCCTCTGACAGTATAAGCCTTTTGTGTTTATCTGAAGCAGTATACAAGCCTTTGGTATCTGCAGTTTTAATAGTTTGGATATATTTATTAGCCATCTTATTCCTGAACTACATCCAGTTCTTCCAGTATAGAATCTGGTGCTTCCTGACCAAAAAGATGAGAACAAAAACACAAAAAATACAGATGCTCAATTGAAATGGAGTGAAAACATTGGTTCTACATGTTTTCTTCTTAAAATAATTTTCTCATTCATCAAAAAAACTTGCTGTCTTTCTTATACTTACCCCTTTTCATGCATATCAATAGTATTTATAAAATATGTTCTATAATTATGTTATTGTAGATACTGTTATGTATTGTCCAGTGACATCATAAGGCAGGCCCTATTGCTGTATCTTTTCTACCTTATTTGTAATAGAAACTATAGAATGTATGACTAAGAAGTCACTTTGAGATTGACTTTTTAAAAAAGTTATTACCTTCTGCTGTTGCAAAGTGCAAAACTGTGAGTGGAAATGTTTTATTCTGACTTAATAATATGTTAGAAATTAGAAAATACAGTGGGAGGATTTTTAGACATTGCTGCTGCTGTTACCCAAGGTACTTTAGAAAAAATTTTTTAATCAAAAATAAACAAAAATTCCTTTGGTATTTAAAGTGAAACATTTAGCCTGTTCATTTTAATCTAAAGCAAAAGTAATATGGGTCAACATATCGGTATATTTGTAAAGCGCCTTAATATATCCCTTTGTGGAAGGCACTACACAGTTTACTTTTATATTGTATTGTGTATATACATATTTTGTATTAAAATTGAATCAATGGCAACACTACAGTTTTATAAAATCATGCTTTGTTAGAAAAGGAATTACAGCTTTGCAGTATAACTAAATTGTTTTGCATACTTCCTGAATGTAATAGATATGAATAATCAGCCTGTGTTTTTAATGAATCTATTTGTATATTCCCAATCATTTTTCTCTAGTGTAATGTTTGCTGGGATAATAAAAAAAAGCAAAATTCAAATCTTTCAATTAAGTGTGGAAAGCTAACTTTTAAGCTGCTTAAGTATGTCAATTTTTTAATTCAAAAGTTTCTCTTAGTATTTTTATTCTTTAAGAAAATTCATGATTAAAAATTTGTTTTTTTTGTTTTTTTTTTGTTTTTTTGAGACAGAGTCTCACTCTGTTGCCTGGGCTAGAGTGAGTGCCGTGGCATCAGCCTAGCTCACAGCAACCTCAAACTCCTGGGCTCAAGCGATCCTTCTGCCTCAGCCTCCCAAGTAACTACAGGCATGTGCCACCATGCCCAGCTAATTTTTTAATATATTTTTAGTTGGCCAATTAATTGCTTTCTATTTTTATTAGAGACGGGGTCTAGCTCTTGCCCAGGCTGGTTTCAAACTCCTAACCTTGAGTGATCCGCCCGGCTCGGCCTCCCAGAGTGCTAGGATTACAGGCGTGAGCCACCACGCCCGGCCCAAGATTAAAAATTTCTTGCTTTGGAATTAAAGTATATAACTAATGGTAGTACCTAGTTAGGTTAAGGCAAACCTAATGGAGTGTAAATGTCAGATATTTCCATTTAAATGTTTTCATTTTTGTCCAATATAAGTATAATAACTTTTGTGTTAAAGGCTTCCTTCAGATTATAGGTTTAAAACTTTTTAATTATTAAATTCTAAATTTAATATCATTTGAGTACACTTTATAATTTTTACTTATTTATTTACTTTTTTAAGAGACAGGGTTTTGCTTTCACCCAGGCTGGAGTGCAGTGATGTGATCATAACTCACTGTACCCTTGAACTCTTGGGCTCAAATGATCCTCCTGCCTCAGCCTCCCAAGCAGCTAGGACTACAGGCTCATGCCCTTACACCCAGTTAATTTTTAAATATTTGGTAGAGGTGGGGGATGTCACTGTGTTGCCCAGGCGGGTCTCAAACTCCTGGCCTCAAGCAATCCTGCTTCAGCCTCCCATGGTGCTGGTATTACAGGCATGAGCCATTGCGCCGGCCTTGTTTATAATTTTTAAAGTATGAAGTTGTTGGTTAATCTGTTTTCCTTTATTTGCAATCCTTTATCACAAATTCTTACTAGATAAAATATACATATTGATGTTTTAATCTCATCTCAACTTTATATGGATGGACAAATACTAAATCTTTCTTCCTCTTTTTAAGGATTACCATCATTATGTTTCCTTTTATCTCTTTGTATGTACTCCCTTATAAATTTGTATTTGGCCTACATGAGGCCATTGTATAGCTGACAATAATTGAATTATTCCTATGATTTATTTTGGTACATTGTGGACCCATATTTGGCATGCTTAAAAGTGTGACTATGCTGTGCCAAAGCCACACACACACACAAGTCTGCTTATGTATGTGAAAGGTAAGAGGGAGTTTGCCAAATATATGTTTGAAGCATAAACGGTTATTGTCCGCAGTGTCCAGTCTTTCCTTCTTCCTTTCAGTAACAGAGTTACCCAGAGATTCTGAACATTTTGTTGGATTCAGACTCTGGATGGAACTTTGAGTTGTTTCCCCTGGGGAGAGGTTAAGTTTGTTCTGTGGCAAGAAAAAAAAAAAAAAAAGATTCTCATAAATGCCTAGCTCCCTCAGGAGTTGATTAATGAGAAAGCCTCCTCTTGTTTCCCAGTATCCATCCTCCCATTGTTCCTTTTACTAATAGAGACCCCATCCCTCTCTGAGTTTTGACTGCCCCACTAGAGTCCATGTTTCTCATATTCCCTTGTAATTAGGTGTGGCCACATGACTAGGTTTTGGCCATCATGATATGAGCAGACATGATATGTGCAAATTCTATATACACTTCAAATTGATATTCCTTGCTCACCACTTGCTCTTTCCCTCTTCCCACCTGATGAAACATCTACATAGTGACTTTATATTGTCCATGAAAATTAAGAAAACACTCTAGTGATGGTGGATCAACAAAATGAATAGAACCTGGTTACCTGAAAGATTGCTCTGACTCCTGGGTTAGAGTGCAGTAGCCTCATCATAGCTTGCTGCAACCTCAAACTGCTGGGCTCCAGCAATCCTCCTGTCTCGATTACAGGCGTGAGCCACTGCGCCTAGCTGCCTTCCTAAAATTTCTACGTAGCACTTTTGCCCAGAAGTTAAATCCATGGCCACACCTAGCTGCAAGGGACTCTGGGAAATATAGTCCTTACTCCAGGTGGCCGATTTCATCAAACTAGGTTTTGTTATTAAGGAGAACGGGTATTTGGTGGGTAAATGGAGGTCAGTCTCTGCCACAGTGAGCAAGTTGAGGGAATTTCTACCTGATAGCTTCTACTTCTTTGAAGTTGGAGGCATGGTAATTTGCTGAAAGGACTGAAAGGGCTGGGTAGCTGGCTTGAGGAAAGCAATGAAAGTCTGAAATGATGACCAGGAAGAGTGAAACAGATAACTGAAGTGGGACAGGCAGAAAAACATGTTTCAGGTGGGTTGTAAGGCATAAAATTGTGATACATCAATCTTCGGAGTGGTATGATTTTTCTCTGTAGCATTCAATAGTCTGGTAGTAGCAGATTAGTGATGGAAGCTATTATTTAAGAAGAATATGTATAAGGTTAGTGAAGTACACTGGTAGATCTGTCCCAGCCAGTCTGTTGCTGCAAATACTGTTACATAATCTAAAAATCTAGCAAATATTACTCATAGTTAGAAATTTGTAGTCTTATACACACTCCATACCCCAAGAGATGGCTTAAATGTTTGAAGTTTGTAGAGGAGGAGTGCCAGATGCATTGACCAGGTGAATAACTGGTCCTGAGAATTAATAACTTCTTGTCCTGAGAATCCCTCTAGATTTCTCTGATGAAATGTAAAAATTGTCTCTAGTTATTTGAAATGGTTTTATTTTATTTATCTACAAATATCTAGTTAATGCCTACAATGTGTCAGACATTGCTCTAGTCAAGTGGACAAAGTATCTGAGTTAATTAAATTTACCTGCTGGGGCAAGAGAGACAAATATATAATGTTGACAGATGGTCCTTAAGGCCATTCTCTTTCTGTGTAATTCCAGAGGTCGCAACAGTCCTCCAATTTATTCTTTCTCTCCTCCAAACCTTTTTACTCTTAACTGCCAAGTAATCTTATTTGCTATATAATTTATGCTTTCATTTGAAAACTTTCAGTGGCTTTTTGCCTACTGAAAGTTTAAACTCTGTAACTGGCACTTCCCTTTCAACCTCTTTTCCCATAACTTCTCTTCATGTCTCCTATGATGCTGCCAAATTAATCTGACCATTCAACAGGAAAATAAGATCTCAGATTTCTGAGTTCCAGTTTGGACACAATCATTTTAAAAGGGTGGTCATTCTATTAATAGAAACCACACTGTAAAAGAAGAAATAACTAGTGTAGTAGTCATAAGGA
Organism: Lepilemur septentrionalis; assembly: GCA_963573855.1. Taxonomy (NCBI): domain Eukaryota; kingdom Metazoa; phylum Chordata; class Mammalia; order Primates; family Lepilemuridae; genus Lepilemur; species Lepilemur septentrionalis. The sequence continues at coordinate 10,611 of CAUYMX010076079.1, forward strand.
TGGTACACAAATATTCTGTTTCTCCCTCAGGGTATGCTGTAGAACTGAACACCCCCATTCCTTTGAAGTCCAGCTGATCACCATGACTTGCTCTGGCCAATGAAATGTGTGCATTTCATTGTAGCATGTGTCACATCCAAGCAGAAGCTGTGCAATTTATCTCTTTTTCTTGTTTCCCTGCCCAGAGTCCCAGGGCCTGCATCCATTCAGCTATGAATATATACTGTAGACCAGAAAAAAAAAATCCTGTTGTTTGAAGCCTCTGTGATTTAGGGGTTACTACAGTATAACCTACTCTTCCCTGACTAGTACAACGAGTAAAGAAATGGAAGTAGGGAATGTAATCCGCTTACATTGTCATTCTGCTTTAAAGAAATCCTCATTGAGGTATAATTTACATACAATAAAAAGTATCCATTGTGTGTGTACTATTTGATGAGTTTTGATAAATATATATCCCTGTGTAACCACTACCCCAACAGAACATTTCCTTTCCATCGCCTCAAAACATTTCCTTGGGCCTCTTTGCAGTCAATTTCCTCTCCCCAACCAACTGAATCCAGCCTCAGGCAACCAACCACTGATCAGCTGTTACTATAGATTAGTTTTGTATGTTCTAGAATTTCCTATAAATGGAACCATACAGTATGTATTCATTTTGTGCCCTTTGATAAGTTTTTAAACTGTAAATGGGCTTTATAAGTTAGCATACCTTTGCACTCATATAAAAGATGAAGGCTGAGTGATGGGCACAGAGCCTCTTACCTCTAGTCCAGCTATTCAGGAGGCTGAGGCAGGAGGATGGCTTGAGTCCAGGAGTTCAAGGCTGCAGTGAGCTGTGATCTTGCCACTACACTCTAGCCTGGGTGATAGAGCAAGACCTCATCTCTAAAGAAAAATAAATACATACACACATACCTGCAATTCAGGGGAAATATATTCATTCAGTCGACAAGTATTTATTGAGCACCTACTAGGTACCAGACAGTGTTTGGCACTGAATATACAGTCATCAAAAAATAGAATGTCTCATGAGGCTTAAAGTCTTATAAAATTCTTAACTAAGTAGAAAATAATAGCTTCCCTATGTTCGATATGAACCCTTATTGTAATAGAGCTCAGGAAACTATGAAGGAAAATAAAATCTTAGGACCCCCAAACTCATTACGCCATGGGGAGAGTTAAGCCTGGGAACTGAGTCATGTAACACTGCCATCCTTTTTCAGATGGCAGTGATTTCACAACCCTGTGTCATAACATTATACATAGGCCAGGTTCCCACAACGACAAGAGGCCTTTTGCCTCTCCAGATGGCGGCCCTCACTGACTGCTTATAAGGAAATTCCTTGTAACCCCCCAAACCTTTCAGGATATATAGCCCCCTATAAAAACAAGTGCATGCTAATCACAACCTTAGGTCTGCAACCTAAGTAAATTCTTAAACCTGAGTTCCATTAAGTCTCACACTGACGATATGGGCTTATCTCCACAGACACAGAACAAGGACAGGAACAGATCAATCACTCCTCTGCCTGCACTAAGAGAGCTACATAATTGACTTTTCCCTCTACTTCTTCAAAAGTTCACCTTATTTTATGTAAAACACAGATTTACTAAGCATTAATTAGAGCCTCACAAGAATGTAACCATTTGCCTCTCTGCCTACCCTCCTCCCCTTAAATACTGAGTTCCCAAAACACTCTTTGGAGAGCAGAAGTCACACATGCTTTTGGGGTTTGCCCTAGGGGCATCCTCAGACTCTGGTTTAATAAACCTCAACTGATTGTGACTGTTAGTCACTCATTTGTGGGTTATCAAAACTATATCTTTTGGCCAGGCACGGTGGCTCACGCCTGTAATCCTAGCACTTTGGGAGGCTTGAGGTGGGCAGATCACTCAAGGTCAGGAGTTCGAAACTAGCCTGAGCAACAGCGACCCCGTCTCTACTAAAAATAGAAAGAAATTAATCAGACAACTAAAAATATACAGAAAAAATTAGCCGGGCATGATGGCACATGCCTGTAGTCGCAGCTACTCGGAAGGGTGAGGCAGAAGGATTGCTTAAGCCCAGGAGTTTGATGTTGCTGTGAGCTAGGCTAACACCATGGCACTCTAGTCTGGGCAACAGAGTAAGACTCTGTCTCAATCAATCAATCAATAAATATAAGAAACATTAGGCATGCAAGTAAAAATAGAAACAAAAATTAGCCAGGCAAGATGGGGAGTGCCTATAGTCCCAGCTACTTGGGAGGCTGAGGCAGGAGGATCGCTTGAGCCCAGGAGTTTGAGGTTGCTGTGAGCTAGGCTGATGCCACAGCACTCTAGCCCAGGCCAACATAGTGAGACTCTGTCTCAAAAATAAATAAATAAATAAATAAATAAAAATTTAAAAAAAGGTGAACTTTTAAATTATGACACAGGGCTAGAAAAAATAAATTTTAAAAAATTTAATAATAGGATGAACTTTATGATATATGAGTTATATCTCAATAAAGTTGTTATTAAAGAAATCTATATAACTCACCATTTTACAGACTAAAAAAGAAGAAAGTAACTCAATAAATACAGAAAAACATTTGAAAATAATCCAACATCAATTCCTGATTTATAAAAATAAATACTATGGTATAAAAATAAAAAAATAAACAAAACAACAACAACAAAACCTCTTAGCAAACTAGGAATAGAAGGGTACTTTTTCAACCTATTATAGCACATCTAGAGCTAACATTATACTTAATAGTGAAAGACTGAATGCTTTCCCCCTAAAATCAGGAACAAGGGAAGAATGTCTGCTTTCACCACCTCTACTCAATAGTGCACTGGTTTAAGCCAGTGCAATAAGACAAGAAAAAGAAATAAAAGGCAGCCAGATTGGAAAGGAAGTAATAAAGCTGTCTATTCATAGATAACATGATTATGCAGAAAATTCCACGGTATCTACAAAAATAACTATTAGAACTAGAAAGTGAGTTTAGCAAGGTTGCTGGACACAAGTTCAATATGCAAAAATCAGTTTATTTCTATACACTAGCAAATAGTTGGAAATTGAAATTTAAAACAATGCCATGTACACTAATACTAAAAATGTCAAATGCATAGCAATAAAACTAACAAATGATGTGTAAGTTCTATACAGTGAATTTAGAAAGCTCTCAATAAATGAAGAGATATTCCATATTCATAGATCAGAAGATTCAACATTGTTAAAATGTTACTTCTCCCCACATTACATATGAATTCAATGCTATCCTAATCAGAACCTCAGCAAGTATTCTGTGTAAAAATTGACATGCTGATTCTAAAATTCATTTGGAAATGCAAAAGAGCTAAAATAGCTAAACAACTTTGGAAAAGAAGAAAATATTTAAAGACATATTTCCTGACTTCAAACCTTATTATAAAGTTGCAGTTATCAAGACACTATGGTATTGATATGAAGATAGACAATAAATCATTAAAGAAAAAAAGAGTATGGAAATAGACCCCACATATATATGGTAAATTGACTTGCTACAAAAGTGTAAAAGTGATTTCTTAGAGAAAGGATAATCTTTTTAACTATGCTGACTATCTACAGGCAAAAAAAATTAACTTTGGTCCATACCTCATAACATATACAAAAATTAAATAAAAATGGGTTATAGACCTAAATTTAAAACTAAAACTATAAAACTCTAGAAGAAAATATAGGAGAAAATCTTTATGACCTTAGAGCACCAAAAAAAAAAAAACCCATAAGAGAAAAACATTGATAAATTGCAATTAAGAATTTCTGTTCTTTGAAAGACACTGTTAAGAGAATGATAAAGTTACAGACTGGAAGAAAGTGTTTGCAAATCCTCTATCCGATAAAGGACTTATATAGAATATATAAAGAAGTCTCAAAACTCAACAAGAAAAAACACCCCAATTTTTAAAAATAGGCAAATGATTTGAGTAGGCATTTCATCAAAAAGATACACAGATGGTAAATAAGTACATAAAAATACTCAACATTGTCCAGGCGTGGTGGCTCACGCCTATAATCCTAGCACTCTGGGAGGCCGAGGCAGGAGGATTGCTCAAGGTCAGGAATTCAAAACCAGCATAAACAAGAGTGAGACCCCCGTCTCTACTAAAAAAATAGAAATTAGCTGGCCAACTTAAAATATATAAAAAAAATTATCCGGGCATGATGCCACATGCCTGTAGTCCCAGCTACTCGGGAGGCTGAGGCAGAAGAATCACTTGAGCCTGGGAGTTTGAGATTGCAGTGAGCTGTGATGACTCCCCTGCACTCTAGCCCTAGCGAGAGAGCGAGACTGTCTCAAAAACAAAACAAACAAACAAATATATAGACTGTGAGGAAAGAGTTAACACAGCAGGTCGGGTTGCTTACACCTTGATGTCTCCAGGGGATCCGTAATTAACCCTCGGCAAACACTGGCAATGTAGCACTTAGAATGTTTTTATCATGTTAGTGATTGATGATTTTGTTACAGACACCTGGAGCAGGGGACCATGACACACTGGTTTGTCAGGTTGCTTCCATAAACATCAAGATTGATGATGTGCACCTGGTTTCATTGTTAGGTACTGAGTTTTTGTTGTCATGGATGGTTGCATAGCAGGATTTACTTATTGACCAGCTCCCCATAAAAGCCTTGGACTCTGAGACGCAGACAGGCTTCCGCTGACAAAGACATTCCACACTTGTCCCTGCAGTTAACTGCTAGAGTAAGCCTTTGTGGCCGCAAACAAGGAAGGACACTGGAAGCCTGTGTTGAACCCTTCTAGACCCAATTGATGCATATCTTTTTCCTGCTGTTTTTGCTGGGTACACTTTGTTATAATAAATCTTAGCAGTGAGTATATAACTTGCTACTGAGTCTTGTGAGTCCTCCTGGTGGATCACTGAAGGCAACATAGTAACAAAGAAGAAAATAGAAAAACAAAAACGGCTCCATCTAGAGGTAACCATTTGGCTAGATATAAAAGTAGGTTTTGACCAACCAAATCATCTTGTGAAAGTTCTTCTATTAATAAACTGTAAGAAAGCAAACAAAATTCCTCATTAAATTGCTTATAAAAAGTTGTGTGGAGTGAGGATTAAATCATATGGAAGTCCCAAATTAAGATTTAAGTAATTTTACTATTTAAATGACTACCAAGAGTTGCTGAACTTTGCTTTTATGATATAGTAATAGTTTCATCTATAACTTAGTTCTCTATTTGGAACCCAAATTTTACTCTTGATTAGTTTGTATGCGAAGAGACAGGATGCTTTACAAGAAATGGCTTTATAATATCCCCCAGGAGCAGGTTGCAGTGAGAGACAGAAAATGCCTGTGCTTGAGAGTTTGGGGAGGACATTGAACTAAACCAGCTACCCTTCCTCACTCTGTAAATTACCCTTCTGTGGCAGCTTCCCTCGATAACTTTAATATTATAATAACAATTAACATTTATTGAGTACTTACTGTGAGCCAGACACTATTCTAAGCACATGTTTTCTCTTATTTAATCTTCACAACAGCCTAGCCAGTAAATACTATTTTCTCCCTTACACAAACGAAGACATCAAGGCTAAGCATGATTAAGTTCATGAAACTAGTAATCAGGGTGTGGTTGGGACTTAAACTGGAACTCAGATGGTCAACTGCTATACTGCATGTCCCTGAATATTTATTTAAATAAGATGTCAATGACTGGGCATGGTGGCTCATGCCTATAATCCTAGCACTCTGGGAGGCCAAGGCAGGAGGACCCCTTAGAGGTCAGGAGTTTGAAACCAGCCTCAGCAAGAGCGAGACCCTATCTCTACTAAAAATAGAAAAAATTAGCCAGCCATGGTGGCACAAACCTGTAGTCTCAGCTACTTGAGAGGCTGAGGCACCAGGATCACTTGAGCCCAGGAGTCTGAGGTTGCTGTGAGTTAGGCTGACACCACGGTACTCTATAAAACAGATTTTGGAGTTGGGTTTTATATTAGTCAGGATTCTCCTGAGAAACAGAATTAATAGGATACACACACACGTACACACACACACACACACACAGATTTATTTTAAGGATTGGCTCACCCAATTGTGGGGGCTGGCAAATCTGGAATCTGCAGAGCAGGCCAGCGTGCTAGAAAGTCAGGGAAGAGTTAGTGTTGCTGTCTTAAGTCCAAAATCTGCAGCCTGGAAACTCAGGTAGGGTTTCTATATTACAATCTTTAGGCAGAATTGCTTCCTTTTCAGGAAATCTCGGTCCTTGTTCTTAAGGCTTTCAACTGATTAGATGAGGCCAACCCACATTATGGAGGGAAATCTGCTTTACTCAAAGTCTACTGATTTAAATATTCATCATATCTTTTAAAAAATCCTCACGGTAACATTTAAACTGAACCAAATGCCTGGGCACCACAGCCTAACCATGTTGACACATAAAATTAACCATCACGGGTTTGATTTTTCGTTTTTAAAGAGAAAAGGGAGGAGGGATTCCCCAAAGGTGATTTACTCAGGACTGATAACCTCAAGATGAGCCTGCCCCAGGTGAAAAACCAGTCCTGTGATTTGGCAATTCCTTTTAGCCACAGCCATGCACGTGTGGCATTGACCAGAGGAGGGCGCTGCCTCCTGCTTGTGTAACTATCTGCATAAGAACCAATAGGATGAAAGAGATTTTAACACTACTTTCAATTAATTATTATTTTTTACAGCCCCTGATTGAGTTTAGGACAAGCTTTGGTAGCATAAGTGCTTGTGAGCTTTTAGTTTCACTGAAGGACCAAAGCACTTCCTTGACAGTACTTAAACTTCACGTTCAAAAACGCAGGAAGACATGGCCTGATTTTGTGCTTTGGCTTCCCTGGTGTGTTATAGCTGATCCAACCAGTGTTTCCAGATCAGGGAAACCCAGGCTGGTGCTGGGGGAAGGAAAACTGGGGCATTTGGCAACCCTGGACCTCCAAGCAGTTGAGGAATCTTTTAGAGAAAAACAGAGGACGGGTTTGGGAGGTTGCTCATTGCGTGTGGGTTTGAGGGAATGATACTGCAGACCCCTCTGGCAATACAAGGCTGCCTAGCGAGCAGTTGATCTAATCTGTGGATTCTTAATTGGAAATGGAAACTCACGTAAGTATAGTTATTCTTTAGTTCTCATTAATAATTAAAAACTCCCTCTTCTGCTTCTGTTTTAATGACAGTGTACTTTTGTGCAGTGTGCATCTTTGCAGAGGGCTTTCCCGTCCCGCAGTAAGTGATAGAGAAGGCACTAATTATTTCCAGTTTACAGTTGGGGAAACACAGAGAGTAAGTGGTTTGCTTTGGCTTTTTGTAAGCCATACCTGGGAGGAGATCCAAAGCCTGGGGCCAGATACTCTTTCCTCTGTCAAAAATACATCCTAACTCTGGTACACTATTACCAGTGTCCACCAAAGCTGAATGTGTGCATACACGGGGACCCAGAAATTCTGCTTTTAGGAATATGCCCAACAGAAATGCATGTACGCTAGCACCGAAAGATGTGTGCAAGATTGTTCATAGCAGCATAATTTGTAATAGCCAAAACTGAAAACAACTCAAAATTCTACCAACATAGAATGGATAAATTGTGGTATACTTATATAATGGAATACCATATATAATGAGAATAAATGAACAAGATCTGTGCACAATACATTTCACAAATACATCATAAATATAGCTCAGGCCGGGCGTGGTGGCTCACGCCTGTAATCCTAGCACTCTGGGAGGGTGAGGAGGGAGGATTACTTGAGCTCAGGAGTCCGAGACCAGCCTGAGCAAGAACGAGACCTCCCCCCATCTCTACTAAAAATAGAAAGAAATTAGCTGGACAACTAAAAATAGATAGAAAAAATTAGCCAGGCATGGTGGCGCATGCCTGTAGTCCCAACTATTTGGGAGGCTGAGGCAGGAGGATTGCTTGAGCCCAGGAGTTTGAGGTTGCTGTAAGATAGGCTGGCGCCATGGCACTCTAGCCCCGGGCAACAGAGTGAGACTCTGTCTCAAAAAAAAATATATATATATATATATAGATAGATAGATAGATAGATAGCTCAAAATGAGCAAAATTAACACAAGTTCTTAGAAGTCAGGTTAGTGGTTACACCTCACTGGATTAGTAACTGGACGGGGGGATGAGGAGGTTTTCTGTGGTGCTATTAATGTTGTACTTCTTGATGGAGGTAGTGGGTTCACTTTGTAAAAATTCACCAAGCTAGGCCGGGCACGGTGGCTCACGCCTGTAATCCTAGCACTCTGGGAGACTGAGGCAGGTGGATCGCTCGAGGCCAGGAGTTTGAAACCAGCCTAAGCAAGAGCGAGACCCCATATCTACTAAAAATAGAAAGAAATTAATTGACCAATTAAAAATATATAGAAAAAAATTAGCCAGTCATGGTGGCACATGCCTGTAGTCCCAGCTACTCGGGAGGCTGAGGC
>CAUYMX010076080.1:0-42506 GCA_963573855.1 Lepilemur septentrionalis
GCCCAGCTGTGTTTTAACAAGCTGTCCAGGTGTTTTTTATGAATGTTAAAATTCAAGATCTACTGGTTTAGAGCAGGGATTGCAAAGTTTTTCTGTAAAGGGCCAAATATTTTTCACTTTGCAGACCGTGCAGTCTCTGTCGCAGCTATTGAACTCTACAATTGTAGCACAAAAGCTATCATAGATAATATGTCAACAAATGAATGTGGCTGCGTTTCAATAAAACTTTATTTACAAAAACATATTTGGCCCATGGGCTGTCGTTTGCAAAATATTGGTTTAAAGTACTTGAAAGTATTTTAAGGATAGTATAGCATATAATAAACATTGTGCATTCTTATTAATATGTTACCGAAGTTATATGTTATTTACTTTCCATATATTTTTTTAAAGTCAAATTAATACAAACCAAAAGGATCTAACGGGGATATCCTGTTTTTTTAATTTTGTCTCAGAGATTGCCTAAAATAAGGGACTTCAGTTTTTTGCTTATTTTATTATCTGAACCTGAAGTCATTTGTATTACAAAGAGTTAATTTACAATTCTGAATAGTAACTTGGCTTTATAATGAAAAGGATGTTGTACAGTCTAACTCTCCCAAGTGGAAAAAAAAAACACAAATGGCTGCTGGTTTTCCATTGTGTTCCTTTTGTTTCATATCTGAAGCATTGTTTCTCAAATTGTGAGGTTGATGTCCCTTGAGAGACTGATTTCATCCAGAAAGAGCTGAGACTGATCTAGGGAAAATGGAAACAGGAATATTGTATTTTTCTCTTTGAATTGCCTTCATTGAGGTCTAGGCAAAGGCAAAGTCATATATTGTGTTTGGAACAGCATGTGGTCATTCCACTTTTAAACTGTCTAAAAGGAAGTGAGCCAAAGAAAACCTTTCCTTTCCACCTGTTAATATGTACTATTATAATGTCTGTATTCAATTAAAAATAAGGGAATGGAGAAAAACTGGATAAACAGAATTTTAAGAAAAAAATCTATTTCTATTGTGTAGTGGTTTTTAACACATTAACATATGAGTTGTATTTAATTCATGCTAGTTTTGAACCCGGGGCTTCATGAAGCAAAACCTGGGCAAAACTGTGAAAATCTTACTACTTGTTGTTCTTATTGTTTTATTAATATTGATAGTTTATTTCTAAAAACATAGATTAGATGAATAGAAGTCAGTAAGTTTCATTTTTCACTAAATTTTTCATTAAATTACAAAGGATCATTTTGTTTTTGAAGTTTTTATTCTGTTTTCATAATAAAATACTGTGGCCCCAAGGGAAAAAAAAATTTCTAGTGTGGCAGTCAATGTGTTAAACATTTTCATTTTTCTGCTTTTAGAAGAGTTCAGTGGACCCCTTCCTGCTGTCACCTTTCCTCCATGTTCTCTGCCTTTTATCCCTCCTGCACGAGGAAAGAAAATGTTTAGTGTGATTAACCTCTTTGTTTTTCAGGGAAGACTATCTGCAAGTAAAATATTAATCATATAAAGTGAAATACATACTGAAAAGTGTTCCAAGTCAGTTGCATATATAATGGCTACTATTGTGTTTTACATGTAGAAACCACAAGCTTACTATCCTTTGTGATGTTGTGTTAAAGTAGAGAAAGTACCTTGTCTGCTTCTGGATGTGCAGAATAAGGGCAGACTTGTATTTGAACAGAAAGGATAATATTTCTCCTGAGAGGCTCTGCTGGTAGGCACGAAGTTCCTATTCCTTTCCTTGGTATGCCACAGTCTAGGCCGTTATTAGTTAAGCTCTCAGAAGAGCCTGTCCACAAGGGGCATGGTACTTTCAGACCATAGGAAGACTTGTGTTGTAATTATTTCCTTTCCTTGAAAATGTGGCATGTAGATAATGAAGCTTGTTACTTTAGTTTGTATATTTGTCATGTGTTCATTCATTAATGTTTGTCGAATGTGTACCTTTCCCAGATTACAGTTTTTAAAGTTATAAATTTTCTTTTTTCTATTTTTTTATTTTTAATTATTATATACATAATAGTTGTATGTCTTTACAGGGTACAGGTGATGTTTTTTGATATAGGCATACTATGTGAATTAATCAAATCAGGGTGATTGGGGTATCCATCACCTCCAGGCATTTATCATTTCTTTGTGTTAGGACTGCAGTTCCCAACCACCTGGCTGTGGACCGGTTCCATAGCCTGTTAAGAGCTGGCTGCACAGCAGGAGGTGATCAGCTGGCAAGCAAGGGCAGCTTCATCTTTATTTACAGCTGCTCCCCATCACTAGCATCACTGCATAAGCTCCGCCTCCTGTTAGATCAGCAGGGGCATTAGATTCTCATAGGAGTGCAAACCCTACGGTAAACTGCGCATGTGAAGGATCTAGGTTGCGTGCTCCTTATGAGAATCTGATGCCTGGTGAGCTGAGGTGGAGCTGCGGTGGTGATGCTAGTGTTGAGAAGTGGCTGCAAATACAGATTATCATTAGCAGAGAGGTTTGACTGCCCAATAAATGTAATGAACTTAAATCACCCTGAAACTGTCCCCCATGCACCCCTCCACCCCTGGCCCTAGTCTGTGGAAAAATTGTCTTTCATGAAATCAGTCCCTGGTGCCAAAAAGGTTGGGGACTGCTGCCCTAACGTATTGTTGATTATAGTCACTTTGTTGTGCTATGAAATAGTGTTCATTCTATCTAACTATATTTTTGTACCCATTAACCATTCTCACTTTGTCCCTCCCTCCCTGCTGCCTTTCCCAGCCTCTGATAACCATCATCCTGTCTCCGTGAGATCACTTATTCTTAATATTTTGCTCCCATGTGTGAGTGAGGATATGCAAGACTTGTCGTTCTACGCGTGGCTTCCTTCACTTAGCGTAATGTTTTCCAGTTCTATCTATGTTTTTGCAAATGCCAGGATTCCATTCTTTTTGTGGCCATATAATATACCACAATGTGTACATATACACATTATATATACAATATATATAATGTGTATATGTACCACAATTTCTTTATCCATTCATCCATTGATGGACACTTAGGCTGATTCCAAATCTTGGTTGTTGTAAGTAGTACTGCAGTAAACATGGGAGTGCAGGTATCTTTTCCATATGCTGATTACTACCCTCCTTTGGATATATATCCAGCAGTGGGATTGCTGGGTTGTATAGTAGTTCTATTTTTAGTTTTTTGAGGAAACTCCATACTGTTCTCCATAGTGGTTGCACTAATTTACATTCCCACCAACAGTGTACAAGGATTCCCCTTTCTCCACATCCTTGCCAGCATTCATTATTGCCTGTCTTTTGGATAAAAGCCATTTTAACTGGGGTGAGATAATATAGTAGTTTTGATTTACATTTCTCTGATGACTAATGATGTTGAGCATTTTTTCATATACCTGTTGGCCATTTGTGTGTCTTCTTTTGAGAAATATCTATTCAGATCCTTTGCCAATTTTTTAATCAGATTATTTGTTTTTTTTTTCCTATTGAGTTGTTGGAGCTCCTTATATATTCTAGTTATTTAATCCTTTGTTAAATGGGTAGTTTGCAAATATTTTCTCCCATTCTATGGGTTGTTTCTTCACTTTGTTGATTGTTTCCTTTGCTGTGCAGAAGCTTTTTAGCTTGATGTGATCCCATTTGTCCAAGTTTGCTTTGATTGCCTGTGCTTTGGGGGTATTACTAAAGAAATCCTTGCCAAGTCCAGTGCCCTGAAGCATTTCCCCAGTGTTTTCTTTTAGTAGTTTTATAGTTTCAGATCTTAAGTTTTATGTCTTTAAACCATTTTGATTTGATTTTTGTATATGGTGAGAGATGTGGGTCTAGTTTCATTCTTGTGTGCATATATGTCCAATTTTCCCAGCACCCTTTATTGAAGAGACTATCCTTTCCCCACTGTATGTTCTTGGCACCTTTGTTGAAGATAAGTTCACTCTAGATGTGTGGATTCGTTTCTGGGTTCTCTATTCTGTTCCATTGGTCTGTGTGTCTGTTTTTATGCCAGTACCATGCTTTTTTTTGTTACTACAGCTCTGTAATATAAATTGAAGTCAGGTAATGTGATTCCTCCAGTTTTTTTCTTTTTGCTCAGGCTATTCTAGATCTTTTGTGGTTCCATATAAATTTTAGAATTATTTTTTCTATTTCCTTGAAGAGATTGCATTTAATCTGTAGATTGTTTTGGGTAGTGTGGGCATTTTAACAATATTGATTCTTCCAGTCCATGAGCGTAGAATATCTTTCTGTTTTTTTGTGTCCTCTTTGATTTCTTTCATCAATGTTCTATAGTTTTCATTATGGAGATCTTTCACTTCCTTGGTTAAGTTTATTCGTAGATATTTCATTTGTAGCTATTAAAAATGGGATTACTTTCTTGGTTTCTTTTTTAGATTGTTTACTGTTGGCATACAGAAATGCTACTCATTTTTGTATGTTGATTTTGTATCCTACAAGTTTACTAAATTTGTTTATCAGTTCTAATAGTTTTTTGTGGAGTCTTTAGGTTAAAATTATTAAGTTTTAAATTAGAAGATTAATTAATTCTTTACTATACAGATCCTTTGTAGTATCAACCAGTTAATATGTACATTTGTATAATTTCCAAAGGAAAGCTCTTTTGGAGAAATAGTTTAAAATTTCTCATGCCTCCTGCCAAGACATAGTTTAAAAATAACAAGTTTTCCGTTATGGAAATAATTCAAATTCCTGCTTTTTATTCTTCTCTTGTATTCCAGTCTTCACTTTACATTTTTTAAAGAAGCTGACTTGCCTGAGATTGATCACAATCATGAAAATAAGCAGTAAAATTTGTACCACTTTCTTATACAGTCGTCCAATGACATTCTCAAAGAATTTACTCAAGACCTTTGTAACCACTTTGACAGTATTTGCTCTTCAAAGTGTAATTGCAAACATTTATAGAGCCCTTTAGCCTTTAATGAGTCTTATTTTACTAAGGTCTATCACTTTTTTTTCCCAATCACTTTTTAGATTTCTTGACTTTCACTCAGTTTTCATCATCATCACTAGAAGTCGACTTTCTTTTTGGTGCCATTTTAAAGCAAGAAATAAAGCTTGTATCACTTCATGGGAGTTACTGTGTATGTTACCATGAGTAGAAAGCACAAATCCTGATTTGAGAATCAGATGCTTGGCAGTCACTTGGTCTTGTACACTGGTAAAGTAGCTTACTTCCCTGTACCAATGAGATTCTAATTCATGCTTCAGAGAAGTGCCAAATGTTTATATATTCTATATTTTCAGTATTAAGGAAGCAAGGCACAGGCAACATATTGCTATAGGACCACTCTGCTTAGGCTTAGCTTTATATATTTATTAAAAAAATCAAATACTTTTCTTCTTTTGATCTCAATTAAAATTCTAGCCCAGACATTCTCTTCAGGATCTTACAGTGCCATCAGCCTCAGGCCCATATCATGGTTCCTTTCATTAACATATCATTATAACATGGGGAGCTAGCTGGTCCTTTCCCTACCAGTAAGTATCTTACTGAAACCAACTAGTGTTTGTTTATTCTACAAGTATTTTGGTACGTAAATAATTAGATATTTGAGGCATTATTCAGGTACTAAGCATACAATAATGAACCAAACAGAACTCTGTGCCCTCATGGAATTTATATTCTGGTGTAGAAATATAAGACCACCCATCTGCTTTTGTCATTTTACTTTTCTAGTTTTTGGCAAAGGCTTGTTTTCTTAGATTACTTTTTTTTGCCCTTGTCTACTCATTTCCAAAAAACACTTTTAGACCTATCTTAATATTATTTTGCTTTGTTCATTCCTCCATTTATCTTATATAGCTCTTTAATTTTTTTAACTCTGAAAAAGGAGCTTCCTTTTTCAGACTAATTTTCTTCTTTTTTTGTGTCCTTTCCACCTCATATAGAGCACCCAGACTGGTTAAGCAGAAAAAGAATTGATTAGAAGAGTATCAGGTAGCTCACAGAATCAACAGGTAGGCTAGAATTCAAGCTCAGGCTCTAAGGAAGCAAGCCACAGCTAAGACCAGGAGACAGGAATAGTCTACATGGAAGTGTTGTAAACAGGGAATTTCAGCGAGGACAAATCTTGGATGCAAGGGATCCAGGGTACTTAACCTGACACAAGATGGACGATTTTTCTGGGATATGCTACCATATTGAAGGCTTAAGGTTGGTTGCCACTTCTGGCAAATTACTCAGCAACAGCCAGATCAGCCTCGGGGAGGAAAGGTCAGTGCTGTTGAATCTGGGCACTCCTTTCTGCCACCATGGCCCTTTTGTTTCTGAACCTATTGAGCAAATACTGGTGTAGCCAGAGAAAAGGCTGATTGACATCCACACAGTGGATTATTTAGTCCACATGTTTAAGAGCTTCCTTTGTACTGGGGCCTTTTGGTGGCATTCATATACATCACAGATGTTTTCACATTATGGGCTCATTTTGGAGAAGTCCAGCCACATACTCCTTTTTCAGATTCTTAATTGCCAGTTTTCCAGTCTTGCTCCTTATAGATTCCTATCTGGTTGTACCATTAGCTATACCCAATGAATCAGTGTAACCTCAGACCATCTTTTCTATTGATTAACCTAGGCAAGACATAGTGATTAAAGTTCTGCCTACTAGGGCCACCTCTGAGTGGAGTTATAATCCTATAGCATTTTACTCTTGGCTAAGACTAGCTCGTGTAAACCAGGCTATAATTGTTTCTTCGGGAGTCATTTGGTCAGAGGGAACTCTCCATCAAGCCATAGGTGTGTTTTAAGGAAAGGAGAGTAATATGACAGAGGTAGACATTCTAAGAGTGTGAGTAATATGCTCATGACACTTTCCCATGTCTTTAAGATCTGCTCAGGCAACTTGAAGATGGAATGCTATTGGGTACACCTGACTTCTTGAGTAGGTAAGTTTGATAATACTCAGTTCATGAGAGGTTAGTTTGGGTTGATGATCTCTAGATGTTCCCTCCTTACGTTCAGTCTCTACCTAGAGCTAGTAGTAAAACCAAGGTGAAAGATCCCTTTCATTTTTTTTATGTAGGATTAATCTCATTTGCACTTGTGTTTTGCTGAGGCATCTAGGGTACAGGTTCATGGCTTCATCAGCTTTATGTCCTCAATATGATGGAGCACTGTGATGTCTTGTGAAATGGTGACATGGTTAGGGCCTCTGACAGTGAAATTGAGGCACAGATCTGAAGAGCTGATGTTGCTGTAAGGCAGTGGTTCTCACACTTTGGTATGCACCAGAATCACCTGAAGGGCTTGATAAAACACAGATCACTGGCTTCACCCCAGAGTTCCTAAATCAATAGGTCTGGGATGAGATAGAGAATTTTCATTTCCAACAAGTTCCTAAGGGATGCCGATGCTGCTGATTCAGGAACCACTCTTTGAGAACCACTGCTCTAAGGCAAGTTAGTGAAGATGTGCTTCTGTCTCTGCTGGGTAAAAGCAATTGCTCTTGGAGAAAAAAGAATTGACCAGATTAGAGCTACATACCAGGTTCCAAGGCTGTGCTGATTTGCTGCAGCAAAGAGACCGCATCTTGAAAAGTACCTTAACCATTTGATGAAGGTTGCTTAAGACAACCTATTAAGAACACATCCAGGCCAGGCACAGTGGCTAATGCCTGTAATCCTAGCACTCTGGGAGGCTGAGGTGGGAGGATTGCTTGAGGTCAGGAGTTCGAGACCAGCCTGAGCAAGAGCGAGACCCCATCTCTACAAAAAATAGAAAAAATTAGCCAGGCATAGTGGCAAGTGCCTTTAATCCCAGCTACTGGGGAGGCTGAGGCAGGAGAATTGTTTGAGCCCAGAAGTTTGAGGTTTCAGTGAGCTGTGGTGACACCACGGCACCATAGCCCAGATGACAGAGTGGGACTCTTGTCTCAAAACACAAATAAAACCATATCCAGTTGCACTGGAAAGTTAAAATGGGAAAGTGGTAGGAATTACTACCCCTGAATATGTTTTTGATGGTGTCACAGATCTCTGAAAATTCCCTTGATCTGTAGTAGTGCTTTTGATATTTTATCACTGTAGGGAGGAAAACCTCTAATGGTTTTTGTTTGGCCCCTCCAACCATAAGGTTTATCCAGGAAGTCAATATGGTGATTGTGCTTTTGCTAAATACAGTTATTTTAAGTATATTGTACACACAGACTTGGGAAATTACAGTGGGTTTGGTTTGGGGTCTCACCCATAAAAAGCCCTTTTATCATCTGCTGTCCAAAAGCCCAATCTCTGAAGGTAGCACTGAATCTAGAATCTCTGAGAAATAACCCCATATCAGTTTTGTTAGCCCCATCTAAAACTGTGTTATTTTCTCCTTAATCCAGAACCCTCAGAATCTAATATAAACTAAAGGTGTTGTGGAACTAATTTAAAAGCCTTTTTTCCACATTTGATTTTGACTTGGCCTCCCCAGGGCATGCTGGTGTAGAACTCTAGCTGTAGGTTGAGACATTGAAGAATGGTGGGGATAGAGCATGAGGCTATTTATTTTCTTCTTAAAAAGTAAATCTCTGAGGTGAGGAGGATCTGCCTTGAGGGCTGCTGGCTCAGAGCACTGTGTGAGTACTCTGAACCTCATCACATATCCCCACCTCAGAGCTCTGGGTCCCAATGCTTCCTAATGACAGTATCACCAGGTCTCTTATATAAAAGGGAAGTGAATTAAACTGATATAATTTGGCAATTTACAGGATCAAACTTAGGTTTTCAACTTCTTGAGCCTTAAGTCCTTTTGGTCCTGTGTTTCACTCCACTTCTTGAGTCAAGAATTCAGAGATGCCTCTTGTTCCGTTTCTAAACCAAACAATGCTAATAGAAGCCCTCGCCTCACCCCACAATATTTGAATAACTCATCGTCTTCATACTGTTTTTTTTTTTCTGGTGTCTGGCAGCAGCCATTTTATCTCTCCATACCTTTGCTGGATACATCTTTCTAAGATACACTTAGAATCCAAGTGATTACAAGGATAACTCCACTGTTTTGCTGCTATATGCCATGGAATTGCCAGATTTCCATCTCCAAATACTAACAAGATATTCACTACTTTTGGCCAGAAACCTAGTTCTAGAATTCCTCCCATTTTGCTTAGGTCACTTGCAACCCATTCTTTGTGTAATTTCTGTACTAGTCAGTCTTCTTGGTTATAAACAACAGAAACCAATTCTAAGCAGAAAATGTGTGGATATTGGACAGCATGTAGAATCAACGGGAAGGCTAGAAAACCAGGTTCAGAATAGAGGGAGGAACAAAGGGAAGCAGGGCATACCTAAGATCATGACACAGGATCAGTATGTTACCAGTGCTTATGCCATTCGGCACATCCGGAACCCTTGTCAATGGACACTTATTTTGGCACTGCAAGGATTATTGATCCCACTTCAGCTGCCTCAAATATTCTGACTATATTTGTTCTTTTGCACAACCCTCTCCCCAAGAACCACATTACCTGGAATATCCAAATGGCCAAACTTAGATTAGGTGCCTATGTTTTTGTTGCCAGGTTGCACCCCTGCATCCCTCCTTAGAGCTTCTGTAGCATGTCACTTACTTTGGGATTCCCAAAAATAGGACTCCTGGGTAGTTGAAAACAGTAAATACTCACTGCAGAGCTCAATGCAAGACAGAGTTACCTACCAAGGAGAAAATTTCACTTTAGCAGCTACAGTTGTTTTGAAATTTATCTCCAGATCTGCTAGTCAAGTCTTTGTTATCCTCTTTATAAACTTTTGAGCCATAAGTGTCCTTAGAGATCATCCAATAGTTCATCGCTCTCATTTTACTGAAGGATACTGAGTCTCAGAAGCAGAGGCACAGGTAGTTAATTAAGTAGAGTTAAACTATTAGAATTAAATAGTAGTTAAAATTTAGTTAGAATTAAAATGCTAGCATTATTTCCAGCAAAGGATTATATAAAATACTACGTGTATTTTGGATCCCATTATCCATGTATCTTACGGGTTTGGCTCAGGCTGTTTTTCAGAATAGAGATGTGAATTGCCTTCTTAATTGTCCTATTTTTCCAATACTAATATACTGCTATTAATATTTCTAGGGATTTTTGCCGGAGACTGACCATTTCCCTAAAGGAGCCTACCTTTTATCTCTCTGAGTGTTAAAACTGGAATTAACTATTTTGATTATTATTGAATGGTGGAATCTCAAAAGCATTATTGATACTTTGTTGTGGTTATTAGATGAGTATTTTGGGAATGAAATTTGAAAAGGAGAAATTCATGATGAGATCATGAAGGCATTCGGTTACTAAGAGATTTGAAGAAAGTGTGTTGCTAAGGGGGAGGAAAGGGAACAGACTGAACAGACCAGGAAGTTTGAGTATTTACTCAATTCATGGATTCACACTTTAATTCATGGGTTTAATTCACAGACGTGGCACTTACTGCACTTAATATTAGTTTACCAGTGTGATGGCATTTAAAAAAATTAAGGATATAAGACATATCACAGTGGGTGAGGTTAGTGGTATTCCCATCTCAAGGTTTGGTTTCTGGGAATGGTACCCAGGACATTTTGTAGAAAAACATAAAAGATTCCTATCAAGATTTTTATTTCATAAAAATCTTTATTTCATAAGATGAAGGAAATATGCTCATCCTATTTATGTACTCAACTGATGGGTATGAGTTCATTAATAGGCTGATTATTATTATTTTTTTTTTTTTTTATAGATGAGGTCTCACTGTGTTGCCCAGGCTGATGTCAAACTCCTGGCCTCAGCTTCCCAAAGTACTGGGATTATAGGCATGAACCACCATGCCTCACTGACTACCCATTATTTAAAGTGCTATTATTTGTTCTAAAATTACCTGCTTCAGGAGGTACATACATCATCTGGAATTTGATAAACATAGCTTGAGGTTTTACAGTCTTTGATATGTGTCCTGTGAACATTTTTTTTTTTTCAAACTGAAGAGTTTCTTTCATGTAGAAGAATCCCAGTCCTCTTTTGATATTTTTTCTTCCTTTTATCCATGTCAGCATTTTTGCCTGTCTTAATGCTTTGGAAAATGGTAATTTTCAGGGAGAATTGGGTAGCAGCATGGTATAAAGGCTAATGAGGACATACTCTGGAGTCACAGGGACCCAGGTTCATATCCTAGTTCTGCTTCTTACTATTGTGACTATACAAATTGCTTAATCTCTCAAAGCCTCAGTTACCTCATCTATAAGGTAGAGATGAGAACAGGGTTGTTGTAAAGGTCAGTGGTATATGAAAGTATATGAAAAAGCACAGTGGCTAGCTTATGGTAAGTGCTAAATAAATCAAAGCTCTGATTTATTATCAGTAGCTATAATATTGGCAAAAAGTAGCTTTTGATTAAGAATAAGGACACCTAGATTCTAATTGAGGGCAGATTTTAGAATTTTAGTAACAATTTCTATAAGAAATTGGCTTCAAGCCAGGCGTGGTGGCTCATGCCTGTAATCTTAGCACTCTGTGAGGCCGAGGCGGGGGGATTGATTGAGGTCAGGAGTTGGAGACCAGCCTGAGCAAGAGCGAGACCCCATCCCTACTAAAAATAGAAAGAAATTAGTTGGACAACTAAAAATATATAGAAAAAATTAGCCGGGCATGCCTGTAGTCCCAGCTACTCGGGAGGCTGAGGCAGAAGGATTGCCTGAGCCCAGGAGTTTGAGGTTGCTGTGAGCTAGGCTGACACCACGGCACTCTAGCCTGGGCAGCAGAGTGAGATTCTGTCTCAAAAAAAAAAAAAGAAAGAAAGAAAGTGGCTTCAGTTTTTTTCACTTGTGAGCTGAGGGTTTGGATCAGGTCTGTGGTTGTCAAACTGTGATCTCTGGAGGTGGTTTAGATCATGGTAGTGAAGGGGAGCTATGCGAGGTATTTCAGAAGGGAGGGCTTCCTTTTCTACCAAAGAGGCCGTGCCTTTATTTATTTAGTATATCAAGCTTCTTCATAACCTATTTAAAGAAAATGTTGCTTGGCAAAGTGTACATAGGTGCGTGCACAGACACTTGACAATAATTAACTTAAAGGTTCTCTCAGGTCCCTTCTGAATCTAAAGTTCTTTAAGTCTAGTAGGCTGTAACAGAACTTGGAAGTTGGTGGCCCATGCTGGATCTGACCTGAAGACGTTTGTTTGTCCTGCACAGTGTTTTAAATGTATATATTAAAGTGTTACAATCTAAAATTTGGGAGAGTTCACACAAAAATCTAGGTTCTCTTTTCTTGTGAAAAATTGATATATTTGACAGTTCTTTGTCCACATTTGCAAATGATAGTCTGCTGGAATTGAGTAGCAGCTGCTACCCAACTACTACTTATTGTCTTGAATTTACCTCTCTTGCCTCTGAAAGTATTTGAGTTTTCAACATTCAGTTTATCCTTTAGACAGTACAAGAACATCAGCATTATTGCATTAAGCATTGTTGGCACTGTAGAAGAATTAAATGAGGGAAGTGACTTGTCGTGTTTGGGAAGTGACTTGTCGTGTTTGCCCCGTAAGAAAAGAAAATTGTTTTTGAATAGCAAAAGTACATGTATTACTTTCGTTTTGCCTGCCCTTGAACTGGACTGAATTAGTTCTTAAGTGCTGACCATCAGTTTATCATGGCAATTGCAAAATGGCCTCTGAGTTAGAACTAAACACGGTGCATTTTAATTCTTTCCCTGAAAGGATCTGATTACCAGACACTCAAAAAAATTAGGAACTAGGTTTTTGGGGGGCAGTCAACAAAGAAGTAAATGCTACCAGTTGTCCATGGCTCCCCTTTTCTCACCTTACCCTCAGAGGAGGATTCTCCCACTGTCTAGGCATTCTCCCTCTCAGGATAGAGGAAATTTTGAAAAGTACTGTGCTGTTTGCTTTCCAACAAGTTCCTGTTAGGTGGCAAAGGGTCAGACATCATCCAAATAAGAGAGATACAGTGTACCAACTGTGGCAGCCCTGTCTTCACTCAGTCACATTTCTCCATCAGGACAGGGTGAGCTTTCCACTGGCCCAACATCTTCCAAAGCTCCCATCTAATTGTCGGGTGTGGTTTCTGTATGTGCCCTTTAAGTAGGACTTATTAATTGTGGTGCTCTAATCAAATGTTATGTTTATTTATTAATTTGTCTGCTTGACCTTTCATTTACTAAGAAAGATGTATTGATACTTCTCATTATTACCATGGAATCATACATTTCTCCTTGTAGTTTTGTTGTTTTTTGCTTTATCTATTTTAAGGTGATTTTATGCAGTATATACAGTGCTCAGCAATGCATTTTAAAGTATGTTTGTTGCAATTTATCCAGAACCTGAATGTGTTGTGGCAGGAGATATTTAGTTAGCCATACTGCTGAAAGAACTCCTCATTCCTTCTTCCAGAAATTTCTGAAAGTTGATCGTTCACTTATGAGAACTTCCCTTGGTTTTTTTCTTTTTTTTAATGCATCTATGGATTTTTTTTTTAATTTTTAAACCTTTTCTCTCATTTAAATGGTATCTGGAAAGGAAGGAGATGCTAATATATATAGTAGCAGTCCCCAGCCTTTTTTGGCACCAGGGACCAGTTTCATTGAGGGGGTAAGGGGAGGCAGAGCTCAGGCAGTGATGCCTGCAGTGGGTGGCAGCCGTAAATACAGATGAAGCTTCGCTGGCCCACTGCTCATCTCCTGCTGTGTGCCACCCCAACCCCCCCCCCCCAAGTTGCATGGAAGACAATTTTTCCACGGGTGGGGTCAGGGGTGAGGGTTGGGGGGTGCGGTGGTGAAGCTCTGCAGCCAGATCCTTAACAGGACACAGACCACAGCTATGTAGATTCAGCTCATTCCCCTTGAATCAGAATTTTCTTCTCGTATGCTACACGTTTTCTACAGGTGATTTCAATCAGTTATTTCAATGACCATTCTTATACTGATGACTTTCTAATGCATATCCTTAACCTAAGGTCTTTCACCTGCATAGCTTCGTTTATTTAACCTCCTAGTAGTAGATATTCACACTCAGATGTCCTTTGGGCTTTTCAGACTGTCCATTAACTAGTGATAAACAGATACTACTCAGCAATTAAAAGGAATTAACTGCTGATATGTGGAATAATATGGATGAATCTCAAAATAATAGTGTTGATTGAAAGAAGCCAGACAAAAAAAGAAAACATTATGTGATGCCACTTATATAAAATTATGGAAAATACTACTCTGTAGTGACAGAAAGCAGATCGGTGGTTGCCAGGGGGTGAGAGGTTACTGAGGAGATGAGGAAGAGGATGTAAGAGAGGGAGGAATTACAAAGAGGCAAGAGGAAACTTTTGGTGGTGATGAATATGTTACCTTGACTGTGCTAATGATTTCAAAACTTATCAAAATGTACATTTTGTACATATTCAGGTTGGCGGGTATCAGTCATACCTGAATAAAGCTGAGGGAAAAAAAAGCCCTTAGTACTAAAAGGCTTTTAACAGAAACACGATAGGCCTTGCCCACCCTTCATTGCCATCCGAGGCCTGCTCCTCAGAGGCAGCCACTTTGAACTCTTTTAGGTGTTCTGGTATGTGTGTAAACCGTACTCTAATATGCTTACTCAGTCATTTATTGATTCATCAATTTGAACTTCAGGCAGCATCTGTTTAGTTTTTCCTGTTATCCTGGTAGTTGATCATTCATTTCTCTTACTCTGCCACTTTTACTTCTCCTTCTAACTTCCTAATACAATTTTGGTTAAATCAATAGTCAATGCTAGCATTGCTAGGATTATTAAATATTGTTCACTGCTGAGTGAACAATATTATATTTATTTCTGTAATACCTTCCCCCCAACAGTCAGTGCAGTAATTGGATTTTCCCCATTTGCTTTGTTTTTTATGTACCTATAGCTTTTTTCAGATGTGCTAACAGATTTTTCAGACACCTAGCAGCAATTTTCCCAGATGATCAAAGTATCATATACTCTGTAAATTCCAATCCCCCACTTCCATCTCCTGGAGACCTTTCTCTTTCAGCCATTTGTCCTTCCATCAAGTATGTTCTGATTGCTTTCTGGACTAGATTCTTAGTTGTCATGCTGAGGATTTCTCTTGCCATTTTCCAGTGTTGAATCAACTAATTCCAGGGTCCCATATCATTTCCCTTTCTGGCTTATTCATATATTCCGTCAGTATGTTTCAGGAATACTGTATCTTCCAGCTGCTTCCTAAAAAGGGATGCTTGAAGGTTAAACTTTATTCCTTACAGGGCCCAAAATGTCATTATTTTACCCTCAATTAAATGTTTGGGTATAGAATTCTAAGTTAAAAGTAATTTTCCTTCATTAGTTGGGTGTGGTGGTGGTTACCTGTAGTCCTAGCTACTAGGGAGGCTGAGTTAGGAGGGTAGCTTCCCTACAGACTCTAAAAAAAAAAAAACAAAACAATTATTTTTAAAAAAGGTAAATTTCCTTCAGAATTTTATAGTTATTTTTTCATTGTCTTCTAGCATCTGATATTATCACATATTCAGAATTTAATATCTTTGCATATGTCCAGAGTTTTTTTTCCCCCCTCTGGAAACATTTATCTTAGCACTGTGAAATTTTTTATTGACATGACATGTCATTGTTCATTCATTGTTCTGGAGAGTCATTCATTTATTCTATAAATATTTATAAAGAAATCACTATGTAGCAGACATTGTTTTAGGCACTGGAGATATAACTGTGAACAAAATGGACAAAGTCCCTTCCCTCATGGAATTTATATTCTAGTGGTAAAGGCAGAAATTAAATAAACTAATGTATAATGAAATGTCAGATAGTGATGAGGGCTTAAAAGAAATATAAACCTGAGTAATGAGATAGAGAATGACAGGATACCTTTTGGACAGGGTGGGCAGAGACTGCCTCTTTGAGGTGATAGTTGAATGGAGACACAAGTGAATGAGGACATAAGCCATGGGGCTGTCTGGGAGAAAAGCTGAGGGGAACAGCAAATGCAAAGAGGCAGATATTCGGAGGCAGAAATATACGTGGAATGATGAGAAGCAAAAGTCTCCTTTAGTGGCAATGGTGTGAAAAAGAGAAAGAGTGGTAGGAAATGAAATTGGAGACATAGTCAGGGGCCAAGAAATTTAAGGCCTCCCAGAAGTTGGTAAAGACTTCGGAATTTATTTTATTGAAGTCTTTGAACAAGGTTAAACTTATATTTTAAAGAATCACATTGGATAGAGTATAGATTGATATGGAAAACTGACCGTAAGATTAGCAACAGTGGGAAATAGTAAGACCTGTTAGGAGACCATTTCAGTAGTCTAGGTGAGAGGTACAGCGGCTTAGACTGAGTGGTAATAATGAGAAATGGTCAGATTTGGAATATGTTTTGAAGGGAAAGCCAACAGGATTTGCTAATGGATTGGAAATGGGGTGGAAGAAGACAGGAGTAAAGAATGAATCTTAAGATTCTTGTCCTGAGCAACTTGGTGAGGATAGCATCATTTACTGAGATGGGGAAGACTGAGGGAGTGTTTGGGGATAGGGATGCAGTGGAACTGAGTTGTGTTTTGCATCCATTGGTTTGAGATGCCAGGAAGCAGATGTTCATTCAAGTCTAGGGGTCACTGGAGCATTGAGGTTGGACAAGTTTCCTCTGAGCAGTGAGCGTAGGTAAAGAAGAGGTCTGGGGCCTGAGCTCTGGAGCATTTCAATACTTAGAATTGGGAAATGGAAGAGTATCAGAAAAGGAACAGCCAGTGAGACAGATAGAAATCCAGGAGAATTCATGTCCCA
This sequence comes from Lepilemur septentrionalis, assembly GCA_963573855.1. NCBI lineage: Eukaryota > Metazoa > Chordata > Mammalia > Primates > Lepilemuridae > Lepilemur > Lepilemur septentrionalis. The sequence goes on from CAUYMX010076080.1 coordinate 16,718, forward strand.
CAAGACAAGTGAAAAAAAATACATCAAGAGGAAGATAGGATCTGCTCTGTCAGTTGTTTTGTTAAAAGTTGAGTAGAAGGAAGACTTAGCATATACCTTCAGATGTCACAGTGTGGAGTTAATTGGTGACTCTGACAAGTTGTTTCACTGGAGTAATCCATGGAAAAATGTGTAATTGAATAAAATAATGGTATTCCATTGTGTAAGAAGGGTTCATTAGTCTGATAGAGGGAGATTTAAAGATTCTTTTAGAGTATAAAAGCATTAAGTGAATTAATTTTATTCATTTGTTATTAAAGTGTTTTCTAACCTTATCTGTTTTTTCTTAATAGCATTTTCTTCCTCTTGCAAATCTGGAATGTTCACCAAATGTTGAAACTTTCCTTTGCAAAGCTTTTGTACCATCCTGCACAGAGCAAATTCATGTGGTTCAACCTTGTCGTAAATTTTGTGAGAAAGTATATTCTGATTGCAAGAAAATAATTGACACTTTTGGGATCCGATGGCCTGAGGAACTTGAATGTGACAGGTAAATTATGTTTTTCACAGAAAGCTATTCATGGTATTTTAATATTGGCATTAGCTCTTCAGAATATTAACAATAGGCTTTCATTATTCAGTAAATTTTTATTGCATACTTAATATGTGCCGGGCATTGTGGTGGTAAATTATTGCAAACACAAAAGTGAGCAAAAACAGACTTGGTTCTTGCTCTCAGGGAACTTGCAGTAAGGTGGGACAGACAGACACTCATCAAATAAATGCGAAATTACCACTGTGGTAGATACAACAAAGGGAAGTATGGTGCCTTTGACCTAAACTGGGGGAAAGGGAAGGAAATGGCTATTAAGCTAAAGTATGAAGGGTTAGACAGAGGTAATTAGGCGAGGAGAGGAGGGAAGAACATTTTGGGTAGTGGGAATAGCTTGTTTGGAGACCCTGTGACATGAGGGCACTTGGTATATTCACGGAATTAAAAAGCCTGTGTGGCTGGAGTGATGAGAGTGAGAAAGAATGTGGTTGAAGATAAGAAAGGAGAGAGATGCAGCAGACCATTCAGGGCTCATCTTGCATGTTTTTATGCTAAAAGCAACGAGAAGGTCTTCAGGTATTTTAAGATAGGAATGGGTAGCATGATCCTGTCAGCTTCTGTATGGAGCTTGGCACTCATGTCACCGTCTACTGAGGGTGAGGGGTGCTCCTTGGCAGTTCCTTTTAGGAATCCAGGCTGCTTCCGTTGTGCAACTCTGACAGCCATGTAGATGAGGGGGAGAGATGGTGGAGAACCCACACCTTTTCTTAACTACCTCAAACTGAAAGTATCATACCTTTTCCATTTTCATTCTTGTTGGCAAGATGTCAGTTATGTGGTCACACCTGAACTAAGAGAGAAAATGGGAAATGTGTGTCCAGAAGAGATGTGTGTCAAGTCAGAGAATGTGTCAGGTGCTACCAGTCAGAAGAAAGAACATCTCATACTGTTCACTAGAGTGACTGAGGCAAAGGACAGATGGCAGTTGGTAAAGGAGTTAAGTGGAAATTGAAGCAAGACACAGTGTGTTCTCAGGAAATTTGGCTGTAAAAGAGGAAAGTTTACGAGTTTAATGGGAAAGAACTGAATACTTTTTAAACTCCTAGGAAAAAGGAAGAGGCAAACATTTATGAGGTAGAAGAGAAATAATCAAAGGAAGTTTTCTGAGAAAGAGGTAGGATCCCAACCAAGCACAGATAAAATGTTGGCTGTGGGTAGGAGGAGCCTCCATTGTCAGAATAGGAAAGAGGAGGGGATGTAGGTGGGTTTGCTGTGGATGTAGGTGGGTTTGTACGTTTGGTAATGGTTGTTGCAAGAATTTCTGTTCCTTTGTTGAGGTAGTAAGAGTCAGGGTCCTCTGGTGAGAGTCTGGGAGCAAGGGTGTAAGTTTGAGAGAATTGGTAGTTATGGAGAGTGAGTAGACTAGAGAGGCTTTGTAACATTTTAGGTAAATCAGGTGAGCCTGAATCTGTAGTGGATCTCATGTGACCTGTTGGGACCTTCTCCAGCAGTGGTGGGATGCTTAGGGTTGGGCAGAGAAAGCACATCTTTGCATCTGTGTTTGGGGTTTTGTCAGATAGATTCAGTCCAAATATAAAGGAACAGTAAAAAATGAAGGGTAATGACTAGAAAGAGTGTTACTGAAACAGTAGCCTATGAAAGTCTAAGGTGGATGAGGCCTGAAATGGAGAAAGGAAAGGACTGGCATATGGAGATAAACTGGAGGAGATCCCATTGAGGTTTTAAAAAAAGGCATAGGTTAGGCACAGTGGCTCAAATCTATAATTCTAGCACTTTGGGAAGCTAAAGCAGGAGGTTCCCTTGAGGCCCAGGAGTTTGAGACCAGCCTGGGCAACATAACAAGATCCTGTCTCTAAAGAAAAAAAACACGAAATAGGTGTGGTGGAGCATACCTGTAGTCCCAGCTACTCAGGAGGGGTAGGCACAGGGATCACTTGAGCTCAGGAGCTCATGATTACAGTGAGCTTTGATTGGGCCACTGCACTCCAGCCTGGTCAATAGAGCAAGATCCTGTCTCTTTAAAAAAAAAAAAAAAAGCATAGTGAGAATGTTTTAATAAATGAGCTGCAAAGATAGGAGTTAGCAGAAAAGGGCAAAATGCTTGATTTTTTTTTTTTTTTTTTTTTTTTTTTATTATGCCCAGGCTGGTCTCAAGCAGTCTTCCTACCTCAGCCTCCTAGCGTGCTGGGATTATTACAGGCATGAGCGTCTGCATCCGGCCCTGAGTTGATTTTTGTACACTTACAGGTTGTGGCAAGTTGTGGCAGGGTTACAGATGACCAGAGTATGTGGGAGATAGTCATTGGAGATGAGGGGGTTAAGGAGCTGAGAAGCCAGAGTATCAATGGCTTGTCCTTGGCCAAGTCACCAAGGAAGGTGACAGCAAAAACTGGTGACTCACTCAACAAATTTCTATTGCACTCTTACCATGTGCCAGGACTGTTCTAGGCACTAAAGATATAGCAGGCAAAAATTCCTGCTGTTGTGGATCTTACAGTGGGAAGAGCGAGAAGATGAAATACATAAGCTGTATTTGTATTAGAAGATGATTAAGACCTGTGGAGAAAATACATGCTCTTTCTCATGGGATTGCTACTTAGTGTGAGAGCAGAGGAGGTTATAACTCACAAAAATTTACACTGGCAGCTATGCAGTACTTCCCAACTCTTTTGGAGTTTGACTTTGTGGGGGGACAACTAATACTTTTTTATAATAATTAAATCAAATTTATTTCATGTTTGAGAATGCTCAATACATTGAATTGGGGAGTAGAATCTAAATTATTTAGGCTGTGTATTAAACTGAATCCCACTGATACAAAGCAAATCCATAAACATCCCTTTGTAAAATGTTAATTGACGCAGTTACACATAAGAATAATTCTGGGCCAGGTGTGGTGGTACACGCATGTAGTCCCAGCTACTCGAGAGGCTGAGGAGGGAGGATTGCTTGAGCCCAGATTTTGAGGTCAATGTAGGCAACATAGTGAGACCCCATCTTTAAAAAATAGTAATAATTCTGGTGTGTTCTATACCAGATACATTTTCTTCATTTCTATAAATAAGACCCTCAGGCTTTTATGGCGTCTTATTTACTTTGAAAACACACACAAAGTGGCAAACCCAAATTCTAGCTTGTCAAAAGGTTTCTAGCATAATGAAAGGTTTAACATGTTTAGCTTTGTGGTAAAGACATGAAGGCAGCTTATATTATTTGAGAAATGGCAGTGTGGTTGTGGCATACATTAGGGCGGCTCTTGGTTACCCAGGAAAATGACTTTGCCATTCCACTGCCTTTGCCTTGAAAGTAAAGTAAAAAGGTGCATTCATTCCTTGAGGCCTATAGGTTCCTCAGCGTGTCAGAGCACAGGCACACTTTTGCAGGTGTGGAGTTTTGTGGCAAACTGGGCTTTCTTTTCAGCTGTGGCTCCAGCCATCCTCTGGTAGCTTGCCACTAGATTAATCCCTCTTATAATTACCAGTTGCGCTTCTTCCCTTTCCTCTTCTCACTCTTCTTTTCCCACGGCAGTGCCTATCCACCGTGCCACCTGAGCATCTGTGGGATCTTATCGTCTTCTATTGTATTGTTTTTCTTTTACTCATTTTCCTGTCTTTATTATGATAGTCCAACTTTTTAGCTTCAAAGGTATACCTGCCTTTCATGAAACCATACTTTTACTTTTTTAATAATTAAGCCAAATTTATTTCATGTTTGAGGATGCTTGATATATTGAATTGGGAAATAAAATCTTTTTAAAAATTATTTAAGCCCTATATTAAACTGTATCCCTATATTAAATTTGTATCCCTATATAAAACTGATGTGATTTATCACCAGGCCTTTCCACACCTCACCCTCTCAACTGTGACAGATTTTTACATTAGTACGTTCAAAATGAAAGTGATACAAAAGTGCTTAACAGATGTTTTTGTAACATGAAATATTCTATGATAAGGCCAAAATGCTATTTACACTTTTTACATATACCCTCAGACCAGTGTTAGTGTAATATTTTGGCAAGGTGAATGGTCTTTATTGGATATAAAAATCCCAGGTGTAAGCTAGGTGCAGTGGCACATGCCTGTAGATCCAGCTACTCAGGAGGACCTCCTGAGCCTAGGAGTTTGAGACTAGCCTGAGTAACATAGGGAGACCCCCATCTCTGTAGGGGAAAAGATAAGTCTCAGGCATATACTTATTTTCTCTTAAAAGAAATATTTTTCCATCTGGATCTTTCTGTGATAATGAATAAACATGGTAAATACTGGTTGGCTTGATCATTTGCAATTAGAGTATATATGGAGAAAATAGGATTTTAGGCACAGTTGACTCATGAATGAACGTTACCAATTCACTTGCCTTTTTCACATTATTCTTGATTAATTACTTTCCCCCCCTATTCTCTAGATAATGGGGGGTTGTAATTTTACATATTCTACTGATAGAGTGAGACCTTGTATAGTAATGGGGAAAGGAAGCTGGCTAGCTTTTTGATTTTTTTATTTCTAGGCTGGAGAAACTATAGAACCTTTGTGGAATTCACATACTTCTGGTAGATGCATGACCATTTTTAGGAAGACTTGAGTGATACATAATAATGATGCAGATGCTAATACTTACATCCTACAATCCTACCTTACGATCCCTTTCTATGGAAACTTACACAAACAAGGAGTCATGTACACGAATATTGATTGCAGATTATTTCTAATTTTAAATGGGAAGAAGTCTAAAAGCCCATCATAGAAGAACAGTTAGTAAATTGTGATATACTTACACTCTGGCATACTACCATACAGTTGATAAAATGAATGCAATTGACCCACATCTGCCAACATGGATAAATCTAAAAAACATAGTGTTGAGTTAACAAATGGAAGTTACAGCATGATATATACAGCATGGTGTCATTTATATAAAGTTCAAAACCTGTGAAGCAATGATATGTAAGGTTATGATTAATAAAAACCATAGTAAAAATATTTTTAAATGCTTGAGAATAAAAACTGAATTTGTGGTAATGAATACTTGAGGAGAGGAAAAAGAGTAAGACCAGGAAGAGGTTCCAACTGTATTTGTAATGTTCTATTGCTTTATGTTAAAAGATATAAAGCAAAACCAACGTAACACTGTGTTTTAATAAAGTAGGTAGATACATGATTTTATGTATTTCATTTTATGGACACATATTATTCTCTATTCTTATCTAAGGTATATTTAAAATGCTTTCTTAAAAACCTCCACTACTTTATAAACCATGTAGATCCTCCAAAATAATACTGGTATATTCAAACTCAACTGAGTGATAAAGTTCTGCACAAGACAGAAATATACCTGTGTACCACTCAGGTCTATCCATAAACAAGGGAGGCAGCCAGCCAAACCTAAACACAATGGTGATGTGAGTTCAGCTGGTTGTCAGCCTACCTCTTGGGTGGTATTGTTGCCTTTCTTTAAAAACTTGTACCCTATCAATCAAGAAGGATCTCATTTCAGTCATTGTAATTGCCATCACCTTAGTCGTATGTTGGATTTACTTTTCTTATGGGCATTAGAAAATAAAAGTTAATTTCTCTAAGACTTCTATTTCATATACTATAAACAGACAAGCCAGCACTTGTCTGTAGACTGCCAATTAAGATAAATTCATTCTTAAATATTGAGTCTTAAAAGCAGAAACTATCTTGAAATTATTAATTGACTAATTGTTTTCCAAATAAGTGAATTTTCATGTTTACTTGCCTTGTATTTAACATATATTACTGTGTCAGGGCTCATTAACAGCTACAAGTTTTTAGTCAACTTCAAAAAATTCTACTGAACTTCAACCTGTAATCCGTTTAGGTTTGTATGTCTTCCCAGTCAGGTATGAATGCATAAGGTAATATTTTATAGTTGGAAAGCATAGTATTAAAATAGTGAATCAATAAAAGTGTTGACTTCATATATTTAATTTTTATAATCTTTACAGATTACAAAACTGTGATGAGACTGTTCCTGTAACTTTTGATCCACGCACAGAGTTTGTTGGTCCTCAGAAGAAAACAGAACAAGTCCAAAGAGACATTGGATTTTGGTGTCCAAGGCATCTAAAGACTTCTGGGGGACAAGGCTATAAGTTTCTGGGAATTGATCAATGTGCACCTCCATGCCCCAACATGTATTTTAAAAGTGATGAGCTAGAGTTTGCAAAAAGTTTTATCGGAATAGTTTCAATATTTTGTCTTTGTGCAACTCTGTTCACATTCCTTACTTTTTTAATTGATGTTAAAAGATTCAGATACCCAGAGAGACCGATTATATATTACTCTGTCTGTTACAGCATTGTATCACTTATGTACTTTATTGGATTTTTGCTAGGCAATAGCACAGCCTGCAATAAGGCAGATGATAAGCTAGAGCTTGGTGACACAGTTGTTTTAGGTTCTCAAAATAAGGCTTGCACTGTTTTGTTTATGTTTTTGTATTTTTTTACAATGGCTGGCACTGTGTGGTGGGTGATTCTTACCATTACTTGGTTCTTAGCTGCGGGAAGAAAATGGAGTTGTGAAGCCATTGAACAAAAAGCAGTGTGGTTTCATGCTGTGGCATGGGGAATACCAGGCTTTCTGACTGTTATGCTTCTTGCTATGAACAAAGTTGAAGGAGACAACATTAGTGGAGTTTGCTTTGTTGGTCTTTATGACCTAGATGCTTCTCGCTACTTTGTACTCTTGCCCCTGTGCCTTTGTGTGTTTGTTGGGCTGTCTCTTCTTTTAGCTGGCATTATTTCCTTAAATCACGTTCGACAAGTTATACAACATGATGGCCGGAACCAAGAAAAACTAAAGAAATTTATGATTCGAATTGGAGTCTTCAGTGGCCTGTATCTTGTGCCATTAGTGATACTTCTTGGATGTTACGTCTATGAGCAAGTGAACAGGATTACCTGGGAGATAACGTGGGTCTCTGATCATTGCCGTCAGTACCATATCCCATGTCCTTATCAGGTAAAAGCTATCATTTGGATTATGTCACTATTTTTAACATAGAAAGTGTTCCCTAGAAATATACTTGCATTAGTCATAGACATAAAATTAGATTTCAGTTGAGAAAATCCATCAGACATAGGGAATGATTTCCTAGACATCAGTTGAAATTGGGGTGAATGTCCCAAGAGTTCTTTCCTCACACTTTAGCTTCAGTTACAATAGTAAAGTGCCTCCTTTATTCTTGTAAAAATTAAATTGAGTTGCAAAGGCAGGGAGCAGTAATGAAGAGCAGAGTCAGAAGAACAGGCCTTCTCATAAGCAGAAAAAGAGAAGTAACTTCTGCTAAATTGGAGATTGTTTTTAATTCTTCAGTTAGTAGGAAAAAAACCTTATTTGGGTATATTTAATTTGATAATATTATAACTTTTTGTGTAAACTATACTTATAAAAAAAGAATTTGATTTTTTGCTAACTCATCCTGTAATTTCTTAACTGAAAAAGAGACTATTGAAACAAAATGTTTTTTTTTGTTTCTGATGCTTATGGTAAGTATAATGGTAATGTTTTTAAGATTAAAAAAATGTAAACTTCTGAAAATATAAAATTCACAGCATTTTAGTTGAAGTTTTTTTAATAGGAAGTTTGTTTTGTTTTGACAGATTTATACATTATTCTTGACTACTTGTCGTATTAACTGTATAGAACATGAGTGCTACTATCAGTGTATCAAATCAAGCAAGACCTGAATTATTTTACATAATTTATATTCTAGAAAGTTACTGGTGTATAACATGGTAGAACCTATTTCTTATACTGATATGTGGGGATAATAGTTTTACTTGCCTTACACGTTGTCTATAGTCTATTATCCATAGTCTGTTTTTACTAAACACTTACTAAAAGAACTGTGTCGTAACATGATCCTGTTATATTAAATGTCTCCTAGAGTCCTCAAGTCTTTTTGGCAAGGGAGCCGGGGATAACTATTACATACTGCTAAAAAGCTAAAGATCTATGGTTTTTAAAAATTATATTTCATGTAATCATGTAAGAAAGAATAAAATAGTAGAAGATAGAATGAGAAAATTAGAATCTTCAATTAGAGAAGGACTTTATAAGCATGATATAAAATTAAGTAAATAGAAAATATTGCTAATTTGAATAAGTAAAAAATTTTTTTCAAGATTCTGCATGGTAAAGAAAAAAACCCATAATAAAGGTCAAAAGACTAACTGGGAAAGTTTATTTGCATGTCACATCATAGTTGAAGGGCTAATTAATTTATAAAGAGTTCCTACAAACCAATAGGAACAGAACCAACAATCTGATATGAAAATGAGAATGAAAGAAAGAGGGTTCACAGAAAATAAAAATAAAAAAACTATTCTTAAACGTGTGGAAAAATGTTATAGTAAGAAAATATAAATTAAAATTATATTTCTGTTTATGACATGGCAAACATCTAAAGGTGAAACCGGCAAAATACACTTTCCCAGACTTTGCTATTAAGAGTTTCAATTAGTTCAACTTTCTGTGGAAAGCAATTTGACAATACGTAACAGATTTAAAATGCACATACCTGTTGATCCTGTCCTGGGAATTTATAAACAGATCTGCTCACAAATGTGAGACAGATAGTCACTGCAGCATTATTTGCAAATGGCAGTAGGTTGGAAATAAATCTATTAATATGGGTAGTTGAATAAGTTATGGTTAATCCACACAATGAAACAACCTTTAAAAAGAATGAAGAGCTCTGTTTGTACTGATAGAGAATGGTCTCCAAGAAACAGTAAGTGCAAAAAGGAAGATATGCAGAATATATAATATTTTGACACTTGTGCAACTTTTAAAAATAGTTATTTGAAAGTTTAGGCTTAAAAGTATGATTTAATTTTTATGAAATTTCTACATTTTCACATTTTACTGATATTTATTTTACACTAACCAGCCAAGTTTTTATAACATATAAACATTAACAATGCATAAAGACTGTAAAATATGTGTTGTTGTTATGAGTTTAAATGTATTTTTGTGGTAGATTATAGGGAAAGAAAATAGGTAAATATTTGGAGGCAAATATTTTATTAATACCAGTTGTTAGAGGCTGCTGTACCTATAGGGAAAAAATACCAGGAAATCGTGAAGATTTTGGAGATTGTTTCTAAATATATTTAATAGTTCGGTACTTTTCATTTTGATACACAGATAAAGTTTCTTTGTTTAGAACTTAGGTAAAAAATGTGTTGCAATATTCATTTTATTATGTTATTTCAAATCTTTTATGATAAAACAGTTGAAGATTTATCATTTTTGCTCAAATTTTATGTAGACAATACAAACTTTTCTCTCCACTTTAAATGTATCACTGAAAATTCACTCTTTCTTTGTAGGCAAAAACAGATGCTCGACCAGAATTGGCTTTATTTATGATAAAATACCTTATGACTTTAATTGTTGGCATCTCTGCTGTCTTCTGGGTTGGAAGCAAAAAGACATGCACAGAATGGGCTGGGTTTTTTAAACGAAATCGCAAGAGAGAGTAAGAACCTATTGAATTACCTGACATTGTTTTAAAATAAATAGATCAAAATACCAAGCAACTATTCAAATCAGCACTGTACTAGAGTTTCATTATATCAACTATTATTTCAATTTGATAAGCCCAGTGAAGTTTGGAAATCATTTTATGAAAGAAACTTGCTTTATTTTGGCATTTGCTATAATAGTCTTTGACATACTAGTCTATTTGAAATAAGAATGAAAGATTTATGAAATGCACATTTTATTTCCATGATTTATTATATATCCAATATTATTACTGCTACTATTGCATTCATTATTTTGGGTGCAGCATTTTTAATAATTTTATCCTTTTTTATCAGTGATAAAAGATGAAATGAGATCAAATATATGTAAGGAAATCTAAAAGTATGATTCAAATATAAGTGATGTATTATTATTTAATACATTTAAATTTTATTACACACAGTTCTGACCTAAAATTTCACTTATTTGCCTTGCCTGAGATGGTAAAAATTCAAACTTATGGAGTATTCTATAAAAATAAAGGTTTATATTTGAATAAATTGTTCATTTTAGTTATATATATGTATTGAATAAAACATACTGTAGAGTTTTTAAAAATTGTTTCCCATTGATTTGATTAGTGAACTCTTTGTGATACAAATTTCAGAACTGGAGACCTTTTCACAAATAAGTTTTTGAAGTCTGAAGAATTGCATTTAACTGGACTTTATTTTGCATTCTTATTGTGTGCCTATCCCATATTTATATACTCATGCTGGCATCAATGTAACTGCTAACTTTAATGTTAGAAAAGAATGATTAATACATTTAAACAAAAACCATTAATTATATTCTATATTCTTTTTCTTCTGGTTTACTTTTCTATTTGACATATTTATATATGATACAAATACAGCTAGTCCCTTACATTAAGCTGATTTGACTTTCCTTGTCCTTATCCTTTGATTTTTGCCTATTTGTTACCAGTTTACTATTTATGCTGACAAAAGCAACTAAGAGTGTACGTATAAAAGATTTCACTTTATGGATGTCTACTTGTATCATAGTATTTATAATCCCAGATTTTATAAATAATATAAATGATAGAATTTTTAACAAATGAGGATTTTTGGCAAAAAATATGTGATTTCTTTTATGGCTTCTGCTACAACACTTAAAAATTATTGAATAAATCCTCTCTTGGATTTTTTTTTTACAGTCCAATCAGTGAAAGTCGAAGAGTGCTACAGGAGTCATGTGAGTTTTTCTTAAAGCACAATTCTAAAGTTAAACACAAAAAGAAGCACTACAAACCAAGTTCACACAAGCTGAAGGTCATTTCCAAATCCATGGGAACCAGCACCGGAGCTACCACAAATCATGGCACTTCTGCAGTAGCAATCACTAACCACGATTACTTAGGACAAGAAACTTTGACAGAAATCCAAACCTCTCCAGAAACGTCAGTGAGAGAGGTGAGAGCAGACAGAGCCAGCACCCCCAAGTTAAGAGAACAGGACTGTGGTGAACCTGCCTTCCCAGCAGCATCCAGCTCCAAACTCTCTGGGGAACAGGCCGACAGAAAAGGCCAGGCAGGCAGTGTGACCGATAGGAACAGTGTGTCTGAAAGTGCTCGGAGTGAAGGAAGGTGAGATTGAACTTTGTTATCTAAAATCACTATTTTAAATACTGCATTATGCATTTCTTATTAAAGCATGACACATCTGGAAAGAAAGCATTTTATGATATGATATATCTATAGGTTTAACCCAAGGAAGTTTGGGTTCAGCCTATAAATGTGCTATTTAGTAGTTTAATTCTTAGCTTTGAAAAGAGCGTTAACATATATTGTTCAAGTACAAAAGTAATGTTCATGTCTATGGTAATTGTAAAGAGTTGCTTGTACATTTAGGTAAATGTTTGCAATTCATCTGAAATATGGGCAAAGTTTTAATGAATACTACATTATGTTACTAAAAAGTATCATTTGAAACAAAGATAAGTATAAAATTATTTTCTGAACATGAAAGGATATTGACATTATCTTTAATGAATTTTCCCAAATGGTCTTAGGTCACCAAAACACAGGTAAACATCAAATTAACCAGAATGCTGTGAAGCCGATTAAGGTCCAAAGGCTATCTTACCTAGCCCTCTCAAACTAGGCTAAGTGCACCCTCTGTGTGTTCCCTTGTCACCTTTCATATATCTGGATTATATAATTAGATACATGATTTTAGCCTCCACTACATTTGTAAACTCCTCGGAGACAGAGCTGAAGTCTTACATTTGAGTTCCCAATCTCTCACACACTGTCTGATCCATGATAGGAAATCAATAAAATATTTGCTAAACTGAGGGCAGGAATCCTGCCTTAATTCATTGCATTCCTCACAAGATACCGTGCTTAGCCCCAAAATGGGTAGTGCTGAATGAAGTTTCTGAAGTCAGCAAAAATTGCGTTAAAAAAAATTATTTGTCTTTGAAGTGTTAAAGTATACCAAAAGAGTTTTACTTAATTATCTTCTGATAAAGGTGGACACTGGTTGGGGGTAAAACTCATGAAAAATGGGTAGCAATTCTAAGGACATCTGGCATCCTATTTGTGCTTGTGGATGTATGTACATCAACTTTTTTTCTTTTGCCTAGGGTAAGTCCAAAGAGTGATATTGCTGAAACTGGCCTGGTGCAGAACAACAATTTGCAGGTCCCCAGTTCTTCAGAGCCAAGCAGCCTCAAAGGTTCCGCATCTCTGCTTGTCCACTCAGTTTCAGGAGTGAGAAAAGAACAGGGAGGTGGTAGTCATTCAGATACTTGAAAAACATTTTATCCTGTTACTTAGAATCAAATTTGCATTACACTGGAGCTGACCAATGCACTGTTTTGTAAGAATCACTGTTACCTTCTTTTGCACTTAAAGCTGCATTGCCTACTATTATACTGGAAAAAATAGACTTCATGAATAATACAGTTCATTTCACACAAAGGTTAATGGCAGCACCATACCTGAAAACAGAATTGTGTGGGTTAATAATATTTTTTAAATTGTGTGGGAGGAGATACTTAGAGGAATCTTCCTTTTCTATTTATGAAGATTCTACTCTTGTTAAAAGTATTTTAAGATATACTGTTTTACTTTTGATATAAAATCAAGATTTTTCTTTGCTGAAGTATTTAAAACTTATATCTTTTTATATATATTTGAAAATAAGCTTATATGTATTTGAACTCTTTTGGGAAATCCTGGAAAATCTACTCAAATATTTTTATTATGTTACTCTGATATTTTAGCCTACTTTGGTAGCTTTTATACTGAATTTCTAAGAAAGTTGGAAAATAGTATTCCTTTACAGTATCAAAAATATTTGACACACCAAAAGGTTGTATAATAGGAATTGAACTTTAAAAACCTTCTTATTTCTACCTTACCATCCAACATGTGTGAATTTTATAAAGTCTTACTGTTTTAGGAATTTCACAGATTATGCAGCTGAAATAAGGTGCTTACTGGAAGTGTCCAATATCGAATGTATTGTGCTGCTCACTGATTCTTCTGCATTTTAAAAATAAAATGTCCTGAAGGATTAGTAGATGAAATGTTAGTCTTTTGTAAATTAAGCCAAGTGCAATTGATTTCCTTTTTTTTAATGTTTCATAACCACCCAAGATTGTATTATAACCACTTACAGTTGATTATACTTTTCCTGTGTTTTGACTTTGATTTTTTTAGAATACTATAACACTTTGTATTATACGATATTTCTCAAACATTACGTAGAATTTATTTCTGCTCCTCAGTAAGATTTTGCTGAAGATTCAAAAGCGTGATAGCAATATTAGTGCCAGTGAAATGGAAAAATATGTAGTCCTGATAAATATATATTTTGTACAATATACTTTTAAATATTAACAAATTTTCTTAATTTTGTTTCCTATTAAGTATTATTCCTTGAACAAGGTTTTCTGACACATTGGCCTTTTTCTCTATTTAGTATCTTTGCTTTTTGTTTTTTTTTTTCTACTTTCTGTTACAGCATAAAAAGAAAATTATCATGTACTGTATGGAAAATGTTGTAAATAGTACTTTTCCACATTTTTAAGCAAGTAACTTTATATACAAAAACTTTGTTCTGTGTTATCTTTTCATTAATAAAATTTTCTTTGTATAAAAGATTTTGAAGTATTATGTGGTTAGTTATAGTAGTCCTGGCCCAGGAAGTAGTATTTTTCAAATAAGTAATTTCATGACTAATAAGTCAGGAGCTTCTCCTTAACTGGGGAAGGAGAAGACAGGACTCTGTTTTTTGTCACAGTTTGTTCTCAAAAGTGTAAATTATATAGCCATATTTGCTATACCTTTTTAAAGCCACTGGAAAACCTGGGGATGGGCAGTGAGACAAAGGGAACCCAGGATCCTGTTTTGACTCCTGACAGTGGATTAGGTAATTTAGAAAAACCTTCCAAAAAATTAAACTGAAATACATGGATGAAATAAAACAATATCATCTCCTAAACATTTTTTATTGTGAGGAATTGCCAGGTTGAGATCTGAAAGAATACAGAAATTCATACTGCTAAGCCCAACATTTGGAAACTCTTTTGCTCATGGAGTATTTGATGACTTGGAAAAGGCAGCTGAGAAGTTGACCAGTGCTATTGACAGCCTCAAAGGTCTGGAGGATAAGGGGAGGGAAATCTGCAGCCATCCTACACTTAGAATTGTTACCTCAAAGGGTTGCATCCTAGGAGTAAGTTGGAACTGTAAATAAAGCAACCCTGCTTCAAGTTATCTAGGTGGACTAGAAAAGGCCCAAACCTTGAAATTCAATAAAGGTAGATGTGGACTAGTAATACCCTCAGGCACCAGACAGAGGAGAGGCAAATGAAAATCTCTGGAGGAAGAAAATGTTATTTTATATAATCTACAAGTACTTTTTAAAATACCAATGTCCGTCATATAATCAATCAGACATGCCCAAAAGACAATTTTTTTGCTCATCAAAAAATGAACAAGAGAAAAAGATCCACAGCTACTCCTGAATTACCAGACACACATCAGACAGTTTAACAATATCTGCAAGGAAAACAATAATACGATCCTACACACCTATTAAAATAGTTAAAATCCAAAAAGCAAACAATACCAATTTTCAGTGAGAATGCAGAGCCACAGGAACTCATTCACTGCTGGTGGGAATGCAAAATGGGACAGCCACTTTGGAAAACAGTTTGGCAGTACACAGCTAAAAACGCCTTACCCTATGAACCAACAATCGTGCTCCTAGGTATTTATCCAGTTGGTTTATGTATACAATCTGCTCTCAGTGTGGAACATAACTCCACTGCATATTTCTGGGCAGCACATAGAGGCTTTCTTACAATGAATACAGTACAGGGGTGTGTGGAGAAGCCTGACAAACACTACCTCAGCCTGAGTTAACGCACTGCTCAGAAGGCAGTCAAGGCCAACATCAACAGTGCATGTTGCGATTATGCACCCTTCGTATGATCTGATGAAAGTGGCAGATCACCTACGTGATCTTCCCCGAACTCATAACCTCACTCTAGTCAGAGGGAAATACCAGGTAAATCCCAAAAGATGAACATACGAAATACCTGGCCAGTATTCCTCAAAAGTAGTCAAAAATCATCAAAAGTAAGGAAAGTGTGAGAAACTGTCAACAGCAAGAGGAACCAAAGAAAATATGACAACTAAATGTGATGTATCATGGAAAAGAAAAACCACATTCAATAAAAACTAAGGAGATCTGAATAAAGCTTGGGCTTAAGTTTAATCTTTTAGCTTAGTTGTTCAAGTCAGCGAAATGTTCTTTAATTATGTGTGTGGTAATTTTCTTCCTTCTGCTTGCTTTTTCTCACTAGAACTCCTTTTAGTCAGATATTGAACTTCCTGAATGGATCCTTTAATTTTCTCAGCTCTCCTCTCTTTGGAATTTTCTTCTCTTAGAAAATTTATCAAACTTATTTTTTAAATTTCTATTGAATTTTTGTTTTGCCTATTATTTTTTAATTTCACAGAGCATTTTTTATGTCTTTCTTATAGTATCTTCCATCCTAAATTCTTTTATATATATTGTATTTGAAAATACATAATTTACTTTTTAAAGGTCATATATAAAACATTAGTTTTTAATATTTATTTTGTAGCAGATGACTTTATTACAGTCCCTTAGTCACTCTAATAATTTTGCAATTGATTTTTCCTGGATTTTCTAGGTAAATGATCTTTTTATCTTAAATAATGGTAATTTCATTTCTCATCTATTAGCTAGAACTTCTAGCCTGTTATTTTGTGTGCATGTGTGTATATGTGAGAGAGAGAGACAGAGGGAGAGAGGAGGATTTTTTTTCTGTCACCTGGGCTATAATACAGTGGCATGATCATAGTTCTCTGAAGTCTCAAACTCCTAGGCTCAAGCCATCCTCCTGGCTCAGCCTCCTGAGCTGGTACTATAGGATCATGCCACTATGTTCAGGTAATTTTTAAAAATATTTTGGCCAGGTGCCGTGCCTCATGCCTGTAATTCTAGCACTCTGGGAGGCCAAGGCAGGTGGATCATTTGAGCTCAGGAGTTCAAGACTAGCCTGAGCAAGAGTGAGACCCCGTCTCTACTAAAAAAAAATAGAAAGAAATTATCTGGACAACTTAAAATATATAGAAAAAATTAGCCGGGCATGGTGACTATGCCTGTAGTCCCAGCTACTCAGGAGGCTGAGGCAGTAGGATTGCTTGAGCCCAGGAATTTGAGGTTGCTGTGAGCTACGTCAACACCATGTCACTCCAGCTGGGACAACAGAGCAAGACTCAGTCTCAAAAAAAATTACTAAAAGCTCTGTATAACTTACTGTGTGTATAAATGATTTCTTTATTTTTTATCCAGTAAGATGTATAAAATATTAATAGAGCAAATGAGTCAGTTGTAATAGAATGACTTTACCATTATATTGTTCAATAATGTTTGTATAGCTACAATTATTTTGTGACTTTAGTAATAAAATACAATCCCACCAGACCCAGATAACACCTAAACCAAGTTGCTCAAACTCTAACCACTTGGAAATCATCACTATACATTTAGGTGTGGTCTTTGGAATGCATTGCCTAAATATATTTATGTAAATGACTATCACAAATGTTATATACTCACCAGATAATACAAATAAACAAGGCTAAATAAAACACGAACCTTAATTTCAAGGGATTTACAGTCTCCTACTACACCACATAAACATCGATTAGTATAGTAATTTATCATGCATCAGTCACCAAGGCCCAGAGGTAAGGATAACAGTAGCTACTATCACTGGGCATGTATTATAATTCAAGGATTGTTCACAGCATTTACACCCCTTGGCTATTTTAATTCTTACAACATTTCAGTGAGCTAGTTATTTTTAAGTCACTTTACCGATAAGAAAATGGAGATAAAGCTTTGTGAACATGGATAATCAGTGATAGAACTGATATTAAAAAGTTATTCAACCTGATTGCAAAGACCCAGTTCTCCATCATAAGGCTCAATGGCTTCAGCGTCAATCTGTGACCAAGGACATTCTTAGGGAGAAGGGAAGTGGGAAGGGTAGATAGACCACAGTGCTTAAGTTATTAAGCTAAGCCCTGAGGAAGGGCTTGGCAATTTTCGTAAAAAACTCAAATGTGTTTTTGTTGAGTAAGTTGAGTCCATGAGTAAAGAGGAAGATGGTATCAAGGACTTACTTCACTGGCATAATCATTTCCTTAACACATGAATAGGGGTTACTATTATAAGAATCTCAAGGCTTGTTAAACAAGAGGTTCCCAGACCACCTAGAATCCAGTGTAAAATTCAGGTGCTCCATGAGTTTGCATTGGGAAAATTTTATTTACTAACCTTTAACTGAAATTTAGCATTTCCTTCACTTTTGATGGTAGATAACAAACTACAGTGAGATTAGCAAGATCTGTGATTTTATCACCAAAATAAATCACAGATACTTTTATATCATGTGATACATTTTCTGTAAATCTTAGAATGTCATTTATACTCATCACCTTTTAAAAATTGTTCTATTGTTGTATCTTTTACTATATCCTCTTATTTAATGCTTTGATTAAAGAAGCACATATATTACTATGTTGTAAATTTGTATTTTGCAATATTTTAATAATTTCTTTAATATAATTGATTTTCCTTTTAATACTAGGTATTTTATTTTATGCTTTTAAAATCACCATTTTAAGAAATGATTCACAGAATTCATCAAACTGCCAAAGACATGAAAATAGTAAAGATCGTTTGTTGCTGAACCTAAATCAAGAGCCCAGCTGGCACCTAGGACTTAGTTGAACCACCTCTCTGTTACTCTATCTGACATCATCACAGTTCTTTTTCCAGTTTTCTGAGCTCACATTACTCTCATGATTGTAAAATCACTGATGCTCTTGACCACATATAAAGACCACTTGGTAATGAGTGTTATATCTTTAGTCCTAATAATACCTTACAGGCATACACATTTAAATCCCTTTCCTACCATAAGAAAATAATTTTTGTCTCTGGGTATTATGATTTATCACCTTTTTTGTCCATTTTAACTTAATCCCCTATGTATAGACTTTTTCTTCCTCTATCAACATATAGTAAAAATGATATACTTCTTCCAGTACACTAAAATGTTAAGTTTCAGCAGGAATTTTTCCAAAGAAGAATTTGTAAAAGTATATTAAACAAATCTAAAAAGTTGTTTACTATTGATAGCAAAATTATAAATTTCATTTTATATTGCTAGCATCAGCCAAGTACATTATTGAACACATGTATTTGGATATGTGAAATTACCTGTAAAATGTAAGAATGAAATACGATTCTATTTGCAAAAATAAACAGTTTAGGTATCTTAAGTCATTTTCTCCATAGAAGGGAAGTCTATAACATACTTTATAAGTAGTTGTAATTTTTATAGGGGTTATATCACAGTAAACATGTAAACTACATATAATTGTTTAGTTGCAAGTGCCAATATGTAAGATGAAGTGTTACACGTAGTGAGAAAGTAGGAAATTTGAAATCAGATGAACTTTCTCTAATTATTTGCTGTGTTACTCTAGTGCAAGTTACTTAATCTTTCTGTGCCTCCATTCTTTCTTCTACAAAAGCAGTATCATTATATTTGCCATGCAGAATTATTGCAAAGGTTAGATGATAAGATTTGTGAAATGTCTGCCTCTCTGGTGGGTGAAATATATAGTGGGTATTCATGCCAGTGGATTACCTAACATTAGCCCAATATGTATTTAGCTGAATTTTATTCATTGTTGACTTTAGGAGTTATTATTTGATAATAACAAGAATGATTACAATCACATTTATTTCAGCTTACTTAGATAAAACTATGTGATTTGGATGTAATCTATGGAGAATATCAGATAATTTAGAAGGCCAATTTTAATTATTAATACTAATCTCATGTCATAACCTATATTTATTATGGTTATTTTAATGTATCCTTACATATTTAATTCAACAAATATTTATTTATGAATAAACATGCTCTTTTTTATATGTTTTCCTAAGTTATATTCACATGATTTCTGAAACAAGATGGGGATATAATTATCAGTAAAATGGAAATGTTAGGATACTACTTTGTGAAAGTGCTACAGAGACTAAATAAAGCAACATTTCTCTCCACAGTGAAATCAGTAATAATAAAACAGTAAAAGACACGTGATCTGAGATCAGACAGCCTGGCTTGAAATCTTTGTTCGGCAAATAACTAGTTGTGTGACCTTAGTTTAAATAAATATAAAATGATGATAGTAATACGATTTACTTCATAGTGTTGATATGAGAAGTAAATGAATCAACACTTTTTTTTTTTTTTTTTACAGTATACCATTCTTTTTATTAAATTGAAAACTTTGGTAAATTTCTAAGATTTGTTTGTTTTTAAGGGAACAGTTTTTTTTTTAATTTCAGCATATTATGGGGGTACTGATGTTTAGGTTACGTGGGTTGCCCTCCCCCCCTTTGCTTGTCAAAAGTAGCTCACAATAAAATACTATTATTTTCTCAAGGTTATCATTGTTGTCATTCATATTTTAACTGTATTCAAGGAAAACACAAATTTTAAGAAAGATATAAAAAATTGTTTGGGGATTTAAAAAATGTGAAATCACACCAGTCACATTTAAACTCAGCATAGGTTTCCTAAAGGAGTTTGCATTTGAGAAAATGGGCTTCCATTCCTAATACTAAGGCACAATAGTACAGCACTTATGAAGATAGCCAATAGAGTCACACTGCCTAGACTGGAAACTTGCCTCCACCATTCCATTCACTGGACAACTTTTGGCAAATGACTACCACTCTGGCCTCCATTTTCTAACCTGTAAAGTAAGGAAAATAATAGTACACCCTTGTCATGTCATAACAAAGACTGAAGGACTCTTTAAATGAACATGATCAGATACTGAATGTGATTAAGTGCATAACAGATACTCAATAAGTGTTCACAAAAGGCTAAGGCTCTTCTTTAATAATCTCAGAAGGTTAGCTACCAATAGATTGACATTCAAATAGTTGTGCCTTTTATTCTATAGTGTAATCTTTATGTAAATCAAAAGCATCAACACTCAAGAGTAGTCGATTTCCTCTTTAAACGATGCAGTTCACTTTGCTAGGGTTGCTAAAGTTTGCTGATACTCATTTTAGAAAAGCTCTTAATCTACATGTTCTTTTGGCATTAATAACTACATAATCAAGCATGCCACATGTGACAGGCAGACCACCTTCAGCTAAACCAGAACACACCATTCCCTTCTTTAAAAAGAAAACATTTCTCTGATGAAGAGAAGACATGTCATTTCCTGAGTGGGAACTCACAAGGGGGTATTTGCAGAAAGCAATGAGTAAAAATGAGTAAATTGGTGGGGGTAGGGGAAGTAGGGAGAACCCTGAAGAAATAGTATAAATGAAAAATTCTATGCTTCCATCCTCAACATGACCCTTTCTTACAATGAACTATAGTTCTTTAAAAAATGGAAAGCTTATTCCGTGATTATATTCTGTCATAAATCATATGGACAGATGTGTGCCTTAGTCACGCATCATGGTTGATTACCATCATTCAAGGTTCATGCAACACAGGCTAAAGATTTTATTTTTTAATGTAAAATTTATTTTTTTTGATATTATAGCAGGCAAAAAGTAATATCCCATGATTTTTTCTTTGTTGCAGGACATCTGCACAATAACAATATTTACTTCAAATATTTTTATTTAACATGTGACTTTAAAATTGTATGTAAGTCTGTTTATTCTCCTCCAGAGACTAGCACAGTTTAGTTTTTAAATGTTTTAAAATAAAGTGTTTAAAAGCTTTTCATTTTGTATTACCTTTCCTAGCTTTTTAAATGAATTCTAAATCCATACAATGACAAAATGTGTAAATGAATAAAATTATCTGAAGAACTAGTATTTACCAGTATGATGGTTGAACCAAATTGCGTTCCTGGCACCAAGAGTCAAGGATTTTTTTTTGAATTACAGAGTGTATGAAGACCTTTCAAATATTGTCGAGCTACAGCAGCCTGACTTATGTGGGTGAGATAAATCTATAGGGTGGTTTCTTAAAAAAGCAAACTCTATAGGACAGCAGTAGTCTATTGGGGTTTGTAGTCAAACATCATTCATTAGCGCAAGTCAGAGCCAGGACACAGAGAAGATTAACATGAGATTACTCAATATTTCTATTAGATAGAGTTCAGATTTGACATTGGTCATGGATATAAAGTTAATGCTGAATTGGCTTCGGAATTCAAACCCTTATAGTTATCTGCCAGGTCCAATGAATGAACAAAAACAAGATTGTTACAGAGCAAAAGGAAAAGAACATATGGTTGAAACGAAGCAAATGCTGTTCTTGGCTGATAGATAAATGGCAAAATGATGATTATATATACATTGTCAATAATATTTTATCAACTAGAATTCGAGATAACAAAATACATAATTTTTGACCTCTAAAAAGAAAATTCAAAATAATTTCTGCATTTATTTTTTCAGAGACTGAAATTTATTAGGAGGTATGTGGTCATAAAATCACTTTCTATTATTTGAAAAATTACATAATTACATACCAAAATATGCTTAGCTAAATAGACTACAATATGTGGGTGAAAATGGTAAGGAAGATTCACAAGTGACCTGACTACATTATAATTATTAACCACAAAAATAACTTCATTCTTTCAAGATTCAACAGATATTTATTAATTGATAAAATGTATAAGGCATATGTGGTATAGTAGAAAACATTAAAATTCAGTAGATGCAACCAACTCCTTCCCTCAAGGAGTATACATTCAAGGGGAAAGAAAAAAGACACTCATTGCAAAATATATTAACAGAGTATGAAAACAAGTGGTACATCTAACATAGTAAATGCTACATATGCAATAATGTATACATCTCTATTTTTTATAATATACCTACAGACCTATAACAGAGGAGAATGTATATGTATCTATCTCTACATAAATGTATATATTTTTAAGCAAATATTTAGTTTGTATCAAGCATGGAGCAGGCACAATTTTAAATTTTGGAGTTAAGACAATGAACAGGTGAAGTTCCTGCTTTTATAAAACTTACATTCTAGGGACAGTAAATAGACAAGCAATCAATCAAAAAAAATTTTTTTTTTTTTTAACCAAAGTGGAGCAAAGGAGAGAAAGAAGGTGATGAGAGGTGCTATTTTAGATTGGAAGGTCAGGGATAGCTTCTTCAATAAGGTCACATTTGCACAAAGGTCTGAATAAAAGGAGAAAGCCAGTCACAGGCTATGTGAAGCTGAGACAAAAGAGACTTAAATTATACAGATGGAAGCATTCTAGGAGTAGCAAAGAAGTCTGTGCAGCTGCAGTAGCCTGAGCTCGGGGCAAGGTTGTAGATGAGATCTACCTAGAAATGTATGCGGTAATCTAACACTGTGTGAGCCTCGTAGACTTTGAAGGAATAGGCAGGCCATGGAGAGCCTTCTATATTATTGGAAGGTTTTGAACAGAGGACTGATAGGATTTGGCCCATTTTATTTCATTTTTTTATATTTGTATTTTTAAAATATTTAATTGTCAAGTAAAGATTGAATATATTCAAGAAACCTAAACATTTGTACCCCCATAATATGCTGAAATAAAAAAAATAAAGTATGATGATTTGAGATGCATAGACACTGTGTAATGATTATCACAGTCAAATTAATTAATACATCCATCACCACTCATGCAGTAATTTAGATGCCCAGAACTTGCTCATCTTATAATAGAACATTTGTACCCTTTAACCAATTTTCTGCATCTCTCCTAGGTCCTAGTAACGACTCTTCTATTCTCTGCTTCTATCAGTTTAATTTTTTACATTCCACATTGAAGGGAGATCATATAATATTTGTCTTTCTCTGTTTGGCTTCTTTGGCTTAATATAATGTCCTCCAGGTTAATCCATGTTATCACAAATGGTGGATTGTCCTTTTTCATAGCTGAAAAATACTTCCTGTAATACAGCCTATTGAAAAGGACTACCCTGGCAATCTGGCAATGTGGTAAAGTTGGGGCTGTTGGAGCTGCCTGTGCAAGCGGGGAGATTATTCAGACAGCTTTCAACATAGTTTAGAGGGAAGCTGTATCCAAGGGCATTCATAGCAGTAAAGTTAAGTGAAGGTTTATGGCCAAATTCTAAACTGGCCAACTCCATAATTCAAGGAGAAAAATATTATAAACCAAAGTTTTTTTTATGAACCATAAATAACATATGTTTTTTTGAATTATTTTTTATTTATTTGGATTTGGGGATGTATAAGTAAAACTCATGGGCAAAACATAGTTTTATTCTGTAGTTAGTGAAAAGATACAGAGTGATCAATTTTTATTTTGTAAAATATCCTTCAGGAAAAAATGGAATTTATAAATGATATCTCTCTATTAATATTAAACATTTTATGTATATTCATTTGATTAGTTTTATTCTATTTTGTGAAAATTTATATGACATAAACATGTTATCTTTGTGTTGCAAATAGCTTCAGAGGCAGTTACAGACACAATATTATAGGTCCATTTTTAAAATGATAGATAGTCTGAAGTGTACAAAGTCTGCTAATGAGTTGATCTCTACCCTTAAAAGATTTTTATAGTATTTTACACATCTTTGCAATCGTGAATTGTGCTGCAATGAACATTCAAGTGCAAGTGTCTTTTTGATAAATGAATTTTTTCCTTTGGGTAAATACCCAGTAGTGGGATTGCTGGATCAAATAATAGGTCTACTTGTATTTCTTTGAGGAATCTCCATGTTATTTTCCATAGAGGTTGTACTAGTTTGCAGTTTCACCAACTATGTATAAGTGTTTCTTTCTGTCCGCATTAAAAAAAAAAAAAAGAATTAATACCTTTTCTAACAATCTGGATGGAACTGGAGACCGTTCTCCTAAGTGAAGTATTGCAAGAATGGAAAACAAACACCACATATACTCACTATTAAATTGGAACTAATCAAATAGCATTCCTGTGCACAGATGGAAGTATGGAAGTAGAACTCAATGGAAATCAAGCAGGTGGGAGGGGCAGGAGGGGATGGATGAAATCATACATAACAGGTACAATGCACACTATCTGGGTGATGGGCACACTTATAACTTTGACTTAAATGGTACAAAAGCAAGTTATGTAACCAAAAGGTTTGTACCCCTCTAATATTCTGAAATTAAAAAAAAAAAAGATTTACAATATTTTCAGGGAGGTGAACATTTACATACAAAAGAATTGCAAAAGATCTTTCCAAATAACGTAATTCTAGGTCATGAAGCATGTTCAAGGGCAGTCAGGAAGCAAGTAGTCAGTTTTATTGGAATAATCAGGCATTTTACGTCATGTAAAATGCAATAGTCATGATAAGAAAAGGGAAAAATATGATAGGAAGGAAAGGAGAAAGAGAGGGAGGGGGAAGGAAGAAGAAAAGAAAGCAAACAGGCAAAGGTACTCTTGATGCCAAGGTAGTATTAAAGAGAATGTGTAATTCCTAACAGAGGAAGCATGAGAGCATGTGAAAACACTGATTTTTATAAAATCTGTTAGAACAGTGCTATATGAGATCCTTTTAAAATCTATAAAATTACTATTTATACATTATAACTATCTTATTTTACACAGATGAGTTTAATTTTTCAAATTAGCATTATTTTGAACAACCTTCAATTTTATAACTTTCAATACTGCTAGTTAATGCAAAGAATGTGGCATTTAATCACAGATTTCAAGCAAAAAAGCATGCAAATGAAGCAAACTTCAATATAGAAAAGCAGTTTTGAAACATGATCTTTTTGATGAATGGACAACCCTCAAGGCTGTTCCCCTTTTTGCTAGGTCTTTTAGCAAGAGATAAAATTCAAACTAGAATTAATGCCAACAACGTAATATTTGCCACAAAAAAAATCAAACACAAAGATAATTTATAGCATTTTCTAATTTATTGGGATGATGGTTGATAGGTTATAGTTTTGAGTTTATCAATTAAATCTTTATTTTGGGGTGGCTCCATTTATCTTTCAATAGGCTATTTTTATTCATTTGTATATAATTCCCTTTGGAAGGCAGCTATGCTCACCACTATACCACCAACAAGTATATAATTCTTTGTACAAATAAATATGTTTGTAAATTATAAGGAAATTAAAA
>CAUYMX010076081.1:0-11667 GCA_963573855.1 Lepilemur septentrionalis
ATATTTCTTGACTATATTTTATTGAATTTCACATTTTGAAATTGATAGAATGGTTCTTACTTAAAAAAATTCGTGTTGATAGATATGCCTTGAAGAAAGAAAGAGAAAATTAAGTTTTAGGCAATTGGTCAGCTTTTACTAAATCCCTTTTTCTTTCTTTTCTTTCTCTTACCTTTTATGGTGTGTTTTCCTTTAGATTTTTAGAATTAAGCTAGTCACTGTGGGGGAAACTTGTTTGTCTGCAGAAATGAGTTGTCCCCTCCCAGCCACTTCACTTGATGTTCACGTGAATTTTTATTAAATTTTTTTGGCTTTGGATATTTACCTCTTGTGCTCTCAATAACATTTTCCCTTCCATCTATTGTTCATGTGAATTAGGTGTTCTTAGCTGTATTTACAAACTGTTCTGGAAACTACAAGTTTCTTTTGTGGAATTCAACTCTTAAAACACACTCTTAGTGTTAAAATCCACTCAGTGAATTTTACCTGGTACCCCTCCCAGTCTATGCACACAATGCAGATGGTTGGCTGACATCAGTGTTGAATTACAGTTCTTGACTAATAGATACAAAATACTTCTTGTTCCATAGTTCTCTTTAGAACATGAATGTGCTTTAAATTATTTCTGGTTTTTTATTCCAAAGTCTTGTTCTTAGCTTTATCTGTCCCTTTGTGCTGAAGTATTTATCAGCATATGTCTCAATATAATTACTGATAAATGCACATTATTATTGGGCTGACTTTAATTCTCTACTAAAATTTAAATATAGTTGAAGTATTGTTAATATCCATTTACAGTGTTCTTTTGATTTTTAATATGGAACAAATTCTGCTGTATAACATTATACAAACCAGCGCTTTGATTTACTGAAAGTAAACCTAAGTAATAAAAATCCCTACTGCTTGGGCTTATGTTTATTTTAAATGTCAAAATCTGCCTAGAAAAATCAACTATATTTCCTTCCCAGGTAGTTAGTTACGACAAGAAAAGAAGGAAACATTGAAATACTTTTATTTAAGTAGTTATGGCATTAAATAAATTTTTCTTGAGTTTGTAATATAAAATATCTAATAAAAGTTCCTCTGTACCAAAGATGCAGCCTACTTCCAGACTTTTGTCTGGGATCAGATCATTTAGAAGTAATTGCTTTTAGTACTGTTGAGCTATTAAGTCCTAGTTTTCTCATTTTTTAAAGAGTGCAGCAAGTATCGCTAACTTTTATGGGTGTCAAAGGAACGTTGTGGTAAAATTACCATTGTTTCTCCTTTGTCTTGACTAAACCCCTTCAATCTCCGAGGACCGTAGTGATGTCGGGCTCTTTAGCTGAGCAGGCGAGGGCTGCTTTTCCTGCTGGGTCTCGCATGAGCTCTTTAGTTTCCAAACATCCTAAATCGTGCTTTCCCAGTCTCTGCTTTTGTAAATGCTAAACTTCACCCAGAATCCCCTCTCTGCTCGTCCTTCCTTTACAAACTCGGCTGTGCAGGCCTCCCAGGTACCAACCTCCTTTCCAGTTAGTTTGTGATTCCTCTAGGGCAGTGGTTCTCAGCGTGGTCTCCTGCAGGCAGCACCAGTGTCGCCTGGGAACGTGTTAGAACTAGACGTTCTCTGGTCACGCCCCAGACCTCTGAATTAGAAAGTCTAGGAGTGGCACCTCCTAATACATGTCTAACAAGCCCTTCTGGTGATCCCGTCCTGCAGCTCTAGGGCAAAGAGAACTCACATCCATCCCAGTTTCCTCAGACGCTCACGTGTTTTCATGGTAGGTACTCAATAGGGCTTTCATTTGGAACCCCTTCTTCTAAACAGAGACACAAACAGTTGCCTAAAATTGCTTAACTGAAATAAATTTGTCTGACGTCAATTCGTCTAAAGCTTACTTACTTAATGATCACTGCTCTTAATGACCAATTTACCTAAAATTCAGGCTCCTTTGAATGTTTTTTACATCTTTATCTGTTTTCACACCTACACATTCTAATGAAATCTCAGCTCTCATTTGAAATCTGAGATTCTGCCAACCTGGGCTAAATTATACCCTCTTATTTGTTCCCATACTGCGTTAGTTGTAGGTTTCTCCCATAACAGTATGAGTTTTTTGTGAGCAAAATTCTCTTCTTTTTCTTGTTATGTTTCATACAGTGCCTTCTGAGCAGTAGATATTTGACAAATGCTGGTTGATTTCAGTGACAGTACAGTATGATAACTGAGAGAGTATAGACTGGAGCTAAACCTTGTGTTTCAATGCCGCTTCCTCTACTTACGAGCTACGTGACTTTGCCAAGGTTTTTAAAAAACCATCTATCCCTCAATCTCCTTATCTATAAAATGGGCATAATATAACAGTACTCACTTCATAGAGTTGTCACAGGATAAAATGAATATATATGTGAAGTGCTGAGGACAATTCTGGGCATGTCGTAAGTACCACATAAAGATTGGCTTCCAAATCCTATTTCTGCTTTTTGTTAACTGTTTTATGTGTCTTCATTTCCTTTTCAGGGTTCTTTGTTCTTACCTCTTCTGTCTCCTTTGGACTTAGTAGAGTAATTAATTTTCTCACAAAAAATGAAATATTACTTTTTAAAAGTTAAGATTCTTTAAATAGTTCATGTTCTCTGGCCTAGTAATTATCCTTCCAGAACTCTATCATTATTTTTTTAAATGTTCAAAAACTTAGCAAAATTTATGTACAAAAATATTCATTTTAGCATTATTACAATAATGGAATTCTTTACATATTCCGAATACAAGTCTTTTATAAGATATATGGCTTGCAAATATTTTTTACCAGGAAGTGGCTTGTTTTCTCATTCTCTTAACATATTTTTCATAGTGTAAACTTTTTAAACTTTAATAAAATCCAATTTATCAATTTTTCTTCCATAGATTGTGCCTTTAGTGTTACATCTAAAATTTCATTGCCAAACCCAAGGTCACCTAGATTTTCTTCTATGTTTTCTCGTAGAAGTTTTATAATTTTGTGCTTTATATTTAGGTCTATGATCTTTTCTTTTCTTTTTTGTTTTTTTAAATTGAGACAGGGTCTCACTCTATTGCCAGAGTAGAGTTCACAGGCACGATCATAGCTCGCTGCAACCTCAAACTCCTGGGCTCAAGCAATCCTCCTGCCTCAGCCTCCCAAGTAGCTGAGAGTGCAGAGGCACCACTACGCCTTGCTAATTTTTCTGTGTTTTCTAGGGGTGGGGGTGAGTGTCTTGCTATGTTGCTCAGGCTGGTCTTGAACTCCTGGCCTCAAGTCTCAAGTGACCATCCTGCCTCAGCCTCCCAAAGTGCTAGGATTACAAGTGTGAGCCACCACACCTGGCTGGATCCGTTTTGCATTAACTTTGTATAAGGTGTGAGGTAAGTGAGAAGGCTTGTTTTTCTGCATATAGATGTCCAATTGTCCAGGCACCGTTTTTGAAAAGACTGTTGTTTTTAATGTTAAATTCTATCTTCTCCTCCCATGAGAAAACACACCCTTTTTATATATAGCATGACCCTATGTCTTACTTCTCTTAATTAAAAAAAGCTCCTTATTTAACTCCATTAGAATCAGTGGTTACTTAATCATTTAAAATGATAACTACATACCTTAAAGATGTTCTTTTCACTCAAAATATATAAAACTCCTGCATTTGCTAAACTCTTCTTTTAAATATGGGTCTGCTGATTGGCATTCTGAATTTTTGTTTTTTTTTTTCATACAACATAGCCATAATATACTTCCTGTGATATCCAGTGTTTGCAGCTAGAACTCAGACTTCTCAGGTTTAAAATGGGGCTCCACAACATAATTATCTAGAGAATCTTACTTAACCTGTCTGAGCCTTAATTTCCTCATCTGTAAAATGAGAGTAATAAGGTATCTACCTCGTAAGATAATACAATGAGTTAATGTGTTTTAAGCACTTAGCACATTTGCCTGGCACCACAGTAAGTGCAACATAATGAGTATTTGCATTAGGGTGGAACAAAGACTTGTGGAGCAGTCAGAAGGATGAATTTCTTCTAATGCTTTATTCTTTTTTCCATATTTTTTACTTGTCTTGTTACCCGAAATTTGGCAGCAATGGTTTTAGCAGCTTGCCTTTACCAAGTCTTTTCAGAGCATTCAAATTAGTTTTCATATAAAAAACACTTTCTTCTTACTCTTATACTTCATCAACAAGCATACACAGGTTTGGGAAAACACTAAAATCAAGTGTAAAACTCTATTAGTAGGTGAAATGGTGAGTGGCCTAAAGATCAGATTACTAGCCAAATTTTCAGGGTGTCCTGGGTTAATATATTTACCGAGGCATTGGAAAAGATCAGTGAGTTTGGTTAATTGATTGCTTGAGAGTTAGTCAATGGAGTATGTACTACAATTACAAGATCATGTTTTCTTTATCATTATTTTTAAGCCAGTCATGACTAAGAACATGGGTACGTTTGAATTGACATTGTCTTAAAAGTTTCAGTACTGCCGGGGCGCGGTGGCTCACGCCTGTAGTCCTAGCATTCTGGGAGGCTGAGGCGGGTGGATCGCTCAAGGTCAGAAGTTCGAAACCAGCCTGAGCAGGAGCAAGACCTCGTCTCTACTATTAATAGAAAGAAATTAATTGGACAACTAAAAATATATATAGAAAAAACGAGCCGGGCATGGTGGCACATGCCTGTAGTCCCAACTACTCGGGAGGCTGAGGCAGAAGGATTGCTTGAGCTCAGGAGTTTGAGGTTGCTGTGAGCTAGGCTGACGCCACGGCACTCACTCTAGCCCGGGCAGCGGAGTGAGACTCTGTCTCAAAAAAAAAAAAAAAAGTTTCAGTACTTTCAAAATATGTGTTTTCTGCAATGGAGATTCCATTTAGTAAGTTACAATCTCAGTACAATATCAATTTAATAAGTAAAGTGTTCCATTATATTTCCAAATGTAATGTAGAAGAGAAAGTTTAAATAATGGGTTGGGGTGGGGCACTGTGGCTCCTGCCTGTAATCCTGGCACTCTGGGAGGCCAAGGTGGGAGGATTGCTTGAGGCCAGGAGTTCAAGACCAGTCTGGACAATAGTGATACTTCATCTCTACAAAAAATAAGAAAAATTAGCCGGGCATGGTGGTGCACGCCTGTAGTCCCAGCTACTCGGGAGGTTGAGGCCAGAGGTTGCCTTGAGCCCAGGAGTTTGAGGTTGCTGTGAGCTATGATGATACCACTGTACTCTAACTTCAGCAAGAGAGAGAGAACCTGTCTCCAAAAAAAAAAAAAAAATGGTTGTGATTGAACATCACAAACACAACAGAGATTTAGAGCCAAATGATTTGATACACTAAAATGATTAGATGCTGAATTAAAAATCACTGTGAAGTATTTGGTGAAATAATGAGCAAAAAATAGACAATTAAAAGCTACCAAGAAAAAAATAGAACTGCTATAGATAAACTTTGAAATTAAGAAACTCAGTGAATTTATCATAATAAAAGAAATGTAATGAAAAACTAAACCAAAATACCATTTCTTATCTATTACTTTGCAAAAACCAAAAGATCGACAATATACTGTTTGCCAGGCTGTAGAAAACAAGTAGTTTACATATTATTGGTGAAAGTACAAAGTGATACACGTGCTATCAAGATCAATTTGTTGCTGTCTTCCCATGAAATAAAGACCAGGACTAGACACACTATAGGAGAGTTCTATTAAACTCTCAAGGAACAGATTATTTCAAATGTTGAGAAAGTTTTTCTGGTTAATTAAAAAGAAGGAAGTATTCTCCAAAATGATTAAGCAGGTAAATGTGACTTTGAATTAAAATTAAACAAAGACTGTACAGAAAAAGATACCAGACTCACTCTCTCTCATGAATATAGATTCAAAAAGTCACAAAATTTTGACAGATTCAATAATGAATTTTTAGAAAGTATAATATATCCTGATCAAATTGGATTCATTCCAGAAATGCAAGCTTGGCTTTTCACAAAACAAAACAAGAAAACTACTGAGATAATTCACCTCGTGAATTATGGGAGAAACTCTGTATGATTATTTCAACAGATACAGGAAAAACATTTGATAAATTTCAATACTTATTTGTGGTATAGACTTCTAGCAAATTAGAAGGAGAAGAAAAATTCCTTTACCTAACAAAGGGATCAAAACTCTAATAAACATCAAAACATTTTCTTTAAGTCAGATATAAGGATTAAAAAGGGGGGAAAACCAGTCCCCCCTTTAAACCAGGTGGATTAAAGCTTATAAACAGAAAGGAAGACTTTTTTAAATTTTAGAAGAAATAAAAGAGGCTGTTTATAAAAATTGATGGGAAGAATTTTGTAAGACCCAAAGACTGAGTCCCATCAAGACTCAGAATAAACTGAAAAGAAATGATAAATATGTCCATGATAAATTTTAAAACATCTGTTTGTCAAAGGCTACCATACAAAAGCCAAAAGAGAAGCCATCAAACTTAATCAAAATTAAACTTTTATTTAGAACATGTTTTGTAAATAACAGGTGGACAGAAGTTAGTATATAGAATAATTTAAGAATGTGTCATTTGTTTAGAAGTTGATAGATGAGGGTTGAGCTTCCTCAAACAATGAGAGAGGAAAACTATGCCCCATCTCACACATGGGCTTGGAGGATATATTGGAACCAGTAAAAGGCTGAAGATGAGAGAAGAAAAGGAGAAAGGAGAAAGAAAATATGATAAAACTATTTTCCACCTTAAAGCCATGGAAAAAAGCCAGTTGTTTCTTGAAATGTCATATAAACACTTAAGCAGTAGAACCTCAATAAGTATGCATTGGGTTGACTGATGTTTATTTTTTTTAACTATTTTTCATTTAGTCTTCTGTTATTGCATAATGTATTTGTTCAATAATTTTAAATTGCTTTTATATATTAAAAATGCATTTTGATTATTCCAGAGTCCTCTATTTTCATGAAGCATCTAAAGTGGTACACTTAAAAAAAATCACTTTATATTTTCCCTGATACAGTAGGCGAGACTCTTTGGGATGCTGTGGAAACTCTAAACCTACGTCTTCAAGGGCAGTTAAGCATTTACCATGACCTATGAGGCAACCTGAGATTTTAATTTCCCAGAGTGTTAGAAAAAACCCCACAATAGTCTGTATTCCAAATGTAGCCTGGCCGGGCATTGCAGAGGCTTGATAGAGATTTCTTGACCTTTGCACGTGGTGGGGGTGGGGACTCCTTAGTCTGCCTCCCTACCTCTAGGTCCCCTTAGTCACCTTCCTGCCGCATAATACAGTGCAACTCTGCTTGAGACATTTCCATTTAAATTGCTCTGCTCCACATTGTGTTCATCCTGTCCTTGCTGTCGCCATGGAGGTGGGTGACAATAGCCTATCTCTAAGAACACAGCCAATAAGGCATTACACGGCAAACCATTCCATTATTGACCAAGACCATTTTGTGAATCAAATGCAATGCCGCTTGAAAATTAAGTGGTTTCACTGGTACTGTAAATTGTTAACAACAGCAACAAGGTCATTTTAGCTTAATGCAGTTGAGAGTTTTCCTTGAAGGTACTTCATTTGGGGAGTATAAAGCCTTTCAATTTTATTTTGCTGCTAGTGGTAATTTTTGTTTTCTTTTTCTTCCAGGGTATATGAGAAATATTTACTTCTATTTGGCCTTCACCAACTGACCTTGAAAACCCTCATGAGATGCTTTTCCTTAAAGCAATTTTGTTCGGCCTCACTGTTTTTACCTTGACTTCAATTGCCTACCCACTCGTCTAAGCGGTCGGGGATGACTGGCTTCTCCCTGTCCGTATTTCTGCATGTTTGCCAGAGCTGATTACTGAACTCATATTTAATCTCTACTGCCAGTGAAATGTTACATTATTTTTCTAATTGGTTTTGCCTCTTATTGGAAGTATAATTAGAGCAATGTTAGCAAGATAGAAAATGAGGGAATTACTTGATGCTTTCAGGTTAGCGAGAGCTGTTGGGGCTTACAGGCTCATCTCTGTAAGCCACTAATTCTTACCTACTTCTCAGATCAGGTTTGGGGAAGCTTTGGGGCCTTTTTGGATTTTAATCCCTACTTTCTTAATCCGGGGCACAAATATGAACAAAAGAAGAAAAACTTATACTCTTTTAAGCAAATGTATGAATAAATTTTGTACTGTTTCTGTATAAATGGGTCATTTTTAATTTTTAATGAAATTTTCTTGGATTTTTCTCTCTTGGGGGGTCTCATTTTAATATTCCTCTTCCCAGTCCATATAGATCATAATTTAGTAATGTAATCAGTATTGGATTTTTGCATTGGTCTTGATTTGCTTACTAATATTGTTACCTTGACTTTCAGAAGGGGACAGTTTATTTCCTGAAAGGCCAATGTTTTTATAATAATCAACTAGACACAAATATATACATCGTATATAGTTTGTAGATGTTTTGGAAACTTGTCTTTGTTCTGTGCAATCTTTTTATCCAATTGGGAATTCAGTTGACTTTCTTTGTCAACTTCTGTTACCTTGAACCAGTTCGTAGACCCTAGAGTGCAAGACTATTGAGTTTTCTATGCTGTGTCATCCAGCCCCCTCTGTGCCCTCCCCCTCCCCCTACCACCACGTTATGTAGGGAAAGCATCACCTTCAATCTTAGAATAAAGGTTAGAGGAACAAATCATTCTTGCCACCAAACAACTAATTAATACTTGGCAGCGTGAAGGGATCTTCTGTGTTGCTAATTGCTCTGCTGAAATTAACTCTCCAAATCTCTGTATTCAGAGAAACATTGGGATTTGAAATTCTTGGACCAAGACACATGACTGGGAGGCTCACAGAGCTGGGCAAGGATGTATTGCAGAAAGGGTCACGTGGGTGGGGTGGCTGAGAACAGATGGTGCTCAGGCAGTTTCTGGAGTAAATAATGCAGATATTCTTGGTGTCCCTCTCCTCTGCCAGCTAAAGCCGTTAGTGCTGTTGATGCTAATATGAAATGTTTGGTCCATTAGAAATCCTTGTCATTGCCTTATACGGGGAAAAACTAAATCCCTCAGCCTGTTTTGGAAACACCGCCAAACTGATGGTAAATGTGCAGCTGTCACAGGCACTTTGCCGCTGTGGCGTGCAACCATTTCGGCCCTACACCTGCCAGCCTGGCCACCTTACGGTCAGTCGAGTTCCGGTTTTTGTGTCTAGGCTTGCTATTCCTTCCTTGCTGTGTTTTCCAGTGGGTAACCTGGAGTTGATGTTGGGGAAAGGGATGCTCTTTACTTTGGAGGCTCTCAGGGAAGTTAGTGTCAATTTCTCTTCCACTGCCTGGTGTATTTTGCACTCTAAAAGATTTTGCTCAGGTGTCTGGATGTTTAAAAAGTATGCAGGTGTGAAAAATTATGACTTCAGGGATAAAATGATCTAGAATATGTATGGGGTTGTAGACATCTTCCTTGATCGGTTTTCTACGTAGGCAGAAGTAACCAAGAAGGAAGCAAGAGCTGCTGCCTAAGGAGCC
This sequence comes from Lepilemur septentrionalis, assembly GCA_963573855.1. Classification (NCBI taxonomy): domain Eukaryota; kingdom Metazoa; phylum Chordata; class Mammalia; order Primates; family Lepilemuridae; genus Lepilemur; species Lepilemur septentrionalis. Next base: position 9,473 of record CAUYMX010076081.1, read on the forward strand.
TACCATTTTGCTTTTCAGATTTAATCTGCCCTGTTGAATCAACTGACTTGTCGGTGACGCTGGACAGGAAATCCCAGAGTTCCAGCCACTGCTTCTATGCTTACTATTACTTTTTCTTTTCTGAAAAAGAAAATAAAGAAGAACCAAATTGTTATAAAAGTAAGGTGTTTGTTTTAGAAACTTTAGGCAAAGCAGATGTGTAATAAAATATTCAATTTGGTATTAAAGTTTTAAATATCTGTGTATTTGGATTTATCTAACTTTTTCTTTTGTGGTTTCTTCTTGGTATTATGTTGATAGGTCCTAAAATTGTGCAAAGCAACAGCCTACAATCTACCCAACAGCCTATCCTAACAAAAACAAAGGATGTCCCCTACTATGGAGCAATACAGAACAGGAGATCTCATTCCATTCTCAGTATAGGCCCAAGCACTCACATTTTTTGGATGCTTTTACACTAGAGAAATATTTCCTGTGATCCCTAACTACTTTGTTTAGGTTGAAAAAAAACTGGATTTTTTTTCAGATCGATTTTGTTAAAAATCAGTAAAAATAAGCCTACAAGCTTATTTTTGATTTGGAGATTTGATCATCTTTCAGAAAGTGTCTTTAGAAAATTACACTGTAGTTATAGTAAATGTAGACATACTTCCTTCCAAAATAAAACGCTTGACATTTATAAATATGAAAACTTCAAGTTAAAATTCAAAGGTTTGTGATAGCTCTGGCTAAAAATTTGTAATTGGCTTTAGAAAACATATAACCATAGAAACAGTGCCTACAAACCTAATTTTAAATTTCAGGATATTAAACAGATGGGTTGTTAATAGCTGAATGTGTTCCTATGAAAGGGTGTGTTCAGAAGCATCACTGCGGAGGAGGAAGTAACTGGAATTGTGTTAGAACTGTTAGTAGGTAGAAGAAAGTAGTAGGAAGACTGGGTTCTTTGTTTTTAATTCAGTGAACTAGTACATATAGCAACTAGCTCTGTGCTGATGTGCTTGAAATAAGGTTGGAATGATGTATAAAATTTATATGAGAAAAATATACGTTTCAAGTTAGGATTGTGGAGAAAATAAATTACACATTATGCATTTCTTTAAGGACAAGACTCTATTTTGGACCTCCCTCCCCCTACCTTTTTAAAAAATATTGCATTGTTTAGCAATGGCATTTAAAAAGGATTGTGGAGGTATTTTTTTCTCTGCTCACAGAATTATATGCTCAAAAGTGAAACGATTTTTTAAGGCATATAAAGGCAAATGGAGGACATTTTCATTATGTTTATGGCCATATTGTCGTGCCATCTGCTGGGACAGAGGGTACAGGGAGACCTGTCCTGCAACACACACATCCCCTAGGAAACTGATTTATTGCAACTCCTTTGCTTTGCTGCTCAGCTGCAAGGCACGGGCTCAGAGCATCCCTTCCCACCATCCCTGTAGAATACTGACTGCCGCTCAGCTGAAGGAATCGTCCAGTCAGTCATCAGAGGGTGACATTTCATTCTCTACAAAATGTTACACAAGTGATCAACATCAGAGTATGAACTGTTTAGAAATTTAAGTTTTTATATTTTAGAAACTGGAGTTAAGCTAAAATGAACAGAAATTATGCTTTAGTACTGAGAGAGCAGAAACAGATGGGAAAGGGATATTTGAAACTGGACATTGTAAATTAAGAAAAATGAAAACTCATTTAAATATTTCTCTTCTGGTGTGTTTTTAATGTGGCACGATGGAGACACAAAGACGAGTGGGACGGGTCCTGTCCTCGGGTAACGGAACAGTCGGCATGGGCTGGGTTATGCGGCCACAAACAATCCCCTGTCTCCTTGGATTAGTGATATTTGCTTCCTGCTCATACTACAAGCACAGGTAGGTAGAAGTCTCTGCTCACCTTAGTCATTCAAGGACTGGTGAAGGTTCCGTCTCCTCTTCTTGTGCTTCCCCTACAGCAAGAGGTGGAGATAGTGGGCAGTATTTTGTGTTGGGCAATTAAGTGCTTTCTCCAGGAAATGACACATGCTATTTCTGTTCACATTTCATTGGTCAGAACAAATCATATGGCCATTCCTAACTTTAAAAGAGTGAGAAATAAAATTCTACAATGTTCTACAATCTACAAAGGAGGAAGAGAACCAGAATACTTGTGAATAGTCCTAATTAATAATACTTCCCCCCAAAACACACTAT
>CAUYMX010076083.1:0-29965 GCA_963573855.1 Lepilemur septentrionalis
GTCTCTGTCCTGGAGCCAGCAGTGCCCTGAAACTCAGCCCTATGTGTCACGGAAAGAGCCCTGGACTAGGAACTGGGAGACCTCTACCTCCCACAGGATTGACTTGAAGTGGTCTTTGTTTTCTTGCCTGTGAAATGGGACGATACATACGTTCTCAAGGCTGACCAGTTTGCAATCAAAAAAGCTGCTGTGCGGAATGTTTTGCACCGGACACAGGAAGTGCTTAATAAAATCCTGGGTTGCCTAATTTATATCCTCATGTTGCTTAACTACAATCAGGGCCACAAACTCAGAAGCTTGTGGGATCCAGGTGTGGTTAGAGGGCTCTATGGCAAATTCTAGAATGCATGGCTCATTCTTTAAAAAAATTATTTATTTATTTTTGAGACAGGGTCTCGGTATGTTGCCCAGGCTGGAGTGCAGTGGTGATCAAAGCCTACTGCAGCCTTGAACTCCTGGGCTCAAGCGATCCTCCTGCCTTAGCCTCCTAAGTAGCCAAGACTACATGTGCACGCCACCATTCCTGGCTAATTTTTTTCTTATTTTAGTAGAGATGGGGTCTCACTATGTTTCCCAGGCTGGTCTCAAACTCCTGGCCTCAAACAATCCTCCCACCTTGGCCTCCCACAGTGCTGGGATTACAAGTGTGAGCCACCACGGCTGGCGTATGGCCTATTTATAAGAGACACTGCCACTCGGCTCCAACTGTTGCCAGAGAAGTGTGATCCCAGTGTTGTCTGATATCAAATCTTTCAAAAAAAGCTGGACATCTCAATTTTATTTTTGTTTTTGTTTTTGAGACAGGATCTTGCTCTGTTGCCCAGACTGGAGTACAGTGGCGTCATCATAGCTCACTGCAACCTCAAACTCCCGGGCTGAAGTGATCCCCCTGCCTCCGCCTCCTGAGTAGCTGGTACTACAGGTGAGCGCCACCATGTCCAGCTAATTTTTCTATATTTTTGCAGAGATGGAGGTCTCGCTTTTGCTCAGGCTAGTCTGAAACTCCTGGCCGCAAGCAATCCTCCTGCTTTGGCCTCTCAAAATGCTGGGATTACAGACGTGAGACACCACGCCTGGCTTCAGAAATCTTGATTTAAAAAATTGTGTAATCTCTTCATTTTAAAACATTGGCAATAAATTTAAGACATATTAATTCATTATACAGAGCATGAGAACATGTCTGTTGGCCACACATCGCCTTTGGGTTACCACTTTTTGAGCCCTACGTGGACTTAATGGAGAAATCTATGGATTTCTCACCTCAGATGCCAAGAGAAACATACCCTGGGTGCATGTAGAGTTAAAATAAAACACCACAAAGTAAAAGCAGAGTTTAGCCCTCCTCTACTTCTCTGGTCACTGCTAACCATCCCAGGTTTATATGGTCATATCCATGCTGCTCGATTTGAAATCTAGTCACCTACTTGTGGCTGCGAGGCATCTGGGAGGTCATTAGCTCATCCTGTCCTGCACAGAGGTGCTCCTGGCTTTGCCCAGCTCCACTGAGGCATGGAGAGCTTCTGTGTCTGGCTAGGCTGGGCCAGGAGCCAGGTCTCCATTCTTCGTGGCTATGACCCCATGCTCTTGTCCCTTCAAGTAGACTCAGCTACCGTGGGGCAAGGACCTTGCTTAATACAGTGTCCTAGGCCGGGTGCGGTGGCTCACGCCTGTAATGCTAGCACTCTGGGAGGCCGAGGTGGGAGGATCGTTTGAGTTCAGGAGTTTGAAACCAGACTGAGCAAGAGTGAGACACTGTCTCTACTAAGAATAGAAAGAAATTAATTGACCAACTAAAAATATATAGAAAAAATTAGCCGGGCATGGTGGCACATGCCTGTAGTCCCAGCTACTCGGGAGGCTGAGGCAGAAGGATTGCTTGAGCCCAGGAGTTTGAGGTTGCTGTGAGCTAGGCTGGGCCACGGCACTCTAGCAGGGGCAACGGAGTGAGACTCTGTCTCAAAAAAAAAAAAAAAAAAAAAAATACAGTGTCCTTCATACAGTGTGTCCAGTGGCCAAAGAACCCACTATTCCCTCACGCTGACACAGCTCACTAGTCTGTCAAAATCCTCTGAAGAATTTTGAACTAAATGTGATCGCTTCTCTAGAAAATCTTACACTCTGCTGCTATTAAAAGCTTTCAGAAAGGCAAGTTGGACAAAATACAAAACTTGACTAAAATATTGTTTCTCCCTTTCCCCTCTCCAAATTGTCAGCCCAGTGTCTTTTTGGCTGTCACTAATCAATGTTATGTTTTCTGAAACAAAAGAAATGGGCTATGTATCTTTTTTTTCAAAAAGTAGGCTCTAGCCAGGGTCTGATTTATGAAAATGGTTGTGTTTCCAGAAATACATATTTTTTCTTTTAGAAAATAGACTATCTGGAACAAAGCTCGTTCGTCACCTGTCACCCTGTTGAGTGAGAACGAAGCCATGGTGGCGGGTGCTTGTCCCGCTTCCCCGCCCCACACGGTGAGCTTTCTGGGCGTGCCGGGTTATCTGATCAATAAAGCGTAATTCTCAGAACCTCGAGAGGCCTCAGAGAGGGCGCCGGTCCAAATGCGACAGACTCGGGGCCGCGGTAGCCGGGGAGGACCGCGAGCTGGGCGGGGAGCAGTTCGCTGGGCACCGGGGCGGGGCGGAGAGAAAGGGCGCCCAGAGCAAAGGCCGAGAGCGGAGCCGCAGTCACTTTCCTTTTTCCCTGAGGATTCAAGAACAGTCTGTTCTCCTTCTTTCCCCTTTGCTGTAATAATGCATACAGTTGGGGATGCGTATGAAAATTATTGCATGTCATGATTTATTCAATCCTTCTCGTCAGACAATTCCCAGAATAATTTAGTCAAAGGGTTGTAAGGTTTTACACTATTAGCAAAGATGCTCCTTAAGTATCGAAAGATAAGAGACCAAAAGTAAACATCTTTCTCCTCCTTCCTTGCTGCTGCCAGCAACACCTCTCAAAGACATCCGCTGTTAATGATGTCTTGTTTCTATTTCCATTTTACTGAAAGCATATATGTGCAAATATATGTACAAGTATTTTCTTTTTCCTTTTTTTTTTTGCAAGCAGGGTTGTACTATATACATCATTCTGCATTTTGCCTTTTTTTCTTAAGAAAATATTTCCTTACCAGCATACATTGTTTTTCGTGGCTGTGCAGGAATCCGTTTAGGGATATGTCATAATTTATCTAATGTTTAAATTAATTCCTGTTTGGGTCTATTACAAAAAATTCCAGAGCGAGTCATACGTTTTCTTCACATACACAAGCATATCCACAGCATAAACTCCTAGAAGTGTAACTGCAGGTTGCAGTTCACGTGCCAGGAAATGTTTACTGTGCGGTTCCGTGTGGCCCTCGGTAGTGACGTGAGTGCTGGGAGGTGTGTGGACTTGGAAGACCCTCTCTGTAGGGGCACGGCCAGTCTGCTCTAGGACAGAAAAAACCAGGCTGTCAGAGCATTTGCCTCTTAGTGAAAAGTCACAAACATAGCTTAAGGTCTTGTACTCAGGAGAATATACCTGAATGTGCCACCCCAGGACAGACCCTGGAAAGCAGTAGGCATTCAGAAAGTATCTGCTGAATTAATGAGTACATGAATCAGGGCAGAGCTGATAGAGAAGCGGTCAGTATGTGCGTCTCAATTGAATTTTGCTTCCAACATAAAAATAAATTGTCATTATTTAAACAAATAAATATGAGCTTCAACCAGTTTTATTGCATTCTTACGTTAATAGAAAAGATACATAATTTGAGGTAACTAAAATATTCAAAGTTCTAATAGTACATAGGTATGCTAAATGGTCAATTATAATTTCTATTTCTTCTATTTTCTTTAAATGCTATTTGGCTTATAGTTATGTTATTATCAACCATATATTATTATAATTATATTAATATTATTATATATAATTATTATAATAACCATATTATTATTATATCTTAAATACATGGTTAATGCTTTCTATTTTATGGATTTTGTTCAGTTTGCTTAAAAAGTTTCTTTTTTAGATTTTGGAAAACATACTTCCCTCAGTCTCATCTGTGAGTTAAACTGTTTGGTCTACAGGCTCATCAAGGTCCCTGTTGGGAAAACGGTCTGTATCAAGTTCAAGGGATAGTCTGTACCTTCACCTTCAAAATGCCAGGGGATTTTTGTTTCAATTTCTTCACTTCCAAATGAGGATCTGATTGCCTTGTGCATATGTGAGGGGCAAACATCAATAATTAGATGATAGGCTTTTAGCAAAAGGGACTGTTCTTTGATAAATGAGAAATTCTATTTCTCTGCATCCCCCAGAGCAAAAGTAGTTTTTGCTACAGTTTACATCGATTGAGAGAATTAGTTCTATTTGTAGCAAATCATTACCAATTTGGAAAAGTCATAATTCCAACGGCAATTCTTAAATTTACTAATTAACTTCACACTTAAAGAGAACTAGGACTCATTTTTAAAATAAATTTTAAATGAAATATCTATTTAATCAAATAACATTTATTGAACCATGACTTTGTGTAAGATTGATGTACTTGTGTCTATTTAATGAGGGGTTAGAGAACAGTCAATTATATAAACTAAAACAAAAGAAAATTCTACAGTTTAATTGCCCAAGTTCCACATTATTCAGACAAGTAAAAACTCCAAATTAAAGATTAATCCTCCTGACCATCAGCTTCCTGAGAAGCTTCCGTGGTCTGGTACCTATAATGAATGTTTCCTTGGGACTAAGTTACCCCTCAATCAACCTGAGATACAGTCTTTATTTTTAAACTTAACAGAGTCTTTCTCAGTGAGATTGACACTGATCTCTGGCTTTTCCCACACTCTTTAATGTGAAAGTCCTGCGTCATTGACATTTAGGAAAAGATGGAAAAAAATCAGAGATGGAAGAAATCTATTGGCCTAAGTTATTCCCAACTGGTACAGTGTCGGAGTTCAAGGTAAGGAGAAAATGAGTTCAAGTGGCCAACGAAGGACACAAGTATAAGGAGTGGTATCTGTTTCAATTCCTAGCCCAGAATGTGAGATGTTCCCATGCTTGACAACACAAGCTCAACACACTGTACCTTGAAGATGAATTTTCAGGTGAACTGATATCCTGCTAGGGTGCAAAGAAGGGCAAGTATCCCAGCTCTGCTCCTGCCTCCTCAGCTCCAGTTCGTGAAGACCACCGCTGCTGTCCTGAAATCTCATTGTTGCAGCTCTTATATGTGTAGCGGAGCAGCTACAGAAATCCCTTAACCTTTCAAGGTAATTTGAAGCAACTTAGTAGCAGAATAAGACAATATCTTTCCAGGGACATTGTAGCCTTCCCTCATGGTGAGAGATGGCTCTAAACAAATCCCATCTCTTGCTACCCCACCCGCCCCAGGGAAGGCGAGCTTCTGTTTTGGCAGGTCCCACAAGTACTATGACTTGGCCTGAACCAAGAGAGATGGTTTAGAACATGGACTGGATTATCCATGTGCCCTGTTCCTCTGTGACTCGTGAAAAGCCACCTTCTGCCCCTTGGTGTGTAAAAGGGTCTGGAATGGTGGGACGAGTCACACTTGGGTGTAACATTACAGGAAGACTTAGAGAGGCATCTGGTTCTTTGGAGCCATTAATCCTTGGGTGGAATCTGGTGATGACATATCACGGTCTGCTCAGATCTCTACCCGTTGGAGCAGGAATTGACCCTGGTGAATGTTTTCCAATAAAATGCATCCAAGTGAGATCGACTTCTTATTTTAGAGTGGCTCTTATCCCATTACGGAGGAGCACATTTTGTCCTTAGGAAAAGCATTTAGAATACTCACTCATCTGATAACAGAAATAGATCTGGTTTTCATCAAATCGTTTGACTATGCTACTAATTGCATCCCCATTACTTGGTTCAGTGGATTACAAATTTATAACCTACATTACACAGGACAACCTCACCTGATATTGATGTTCAGATTTTATCTTGCTGATGTGGTGAAATTTGATGTTGAATCTGTGGAAGTATTTTACTAAGCCTGTTCACATTAAACTGGGTGCCTAATTTAATAGCAGGACCAAATTTTACAGATGAATTTTTTTCGTAAGGAAAGAGAGGAGTTACTTTTGAAACCATTTTGCAGGGTACGACCTATACGAAAACAACAATTTATTGAGAAAAATCTCAATAAACAATGTTTCCAAGGAGTATATTGAAATCACAGAAGTGAAGTTATATATGTACATTCACACACACACACACAACACACATTCTGCTTAAGAAAATACAGTGGAACTGAATAATTAGCAGGTGACAGATCACTAAATAATAGTTTCTTTCTCTCCCTTCTTTCTCCCCTTTCTTCCTCCCTCCTCTCTTTCCTTCCTTCCTTTCCTTCCTTCTTCCTTCTCTTCCTTCCTTCCTTCCTTCCTTCCTTCCTTCCTTCCTTCCTTCCTTCCTTCCTTCCTTCCTTCTTTTCTTTCTTTCTCTTTTCTCTCTTTCCCCCCTTCCTTCCTCTTTTTCTTTCCCCCTCTGCTTTTTTATTACTGATGCTCCAAAAACTGTGACAGTTCCTTTGGTTACCTGGGGTTCCTCAGTCTTTAAGCCATTAACAAGACTCCAGGAGAAAGGTTATCCAAATACTTCTTATGTGATGTTACTCCACTTGGCTTATAACGATTCTATAAACACTTATTTAATCTACTAACATAGAATTTTGCATAATTAACAATTTGTTCCACTTTAAAGAATGAATGTTTATGCTCTTCCTAGGTCAGCTGACATTTTAATCTACAAGTATACAGATGTCCAAATTTTGATCTTGCTTTCGTATTTTATTTGATTGGGAAGACGGTGGTGCAGAGAGATGAGGTCACATGGCTAGAAGAGTGGCAGAACTGGGATTTGAACCTACGCTGTCCAGGTTTCAAATTCTTGCTCAAATGAAACGTTCAGCATTTAAGGGAGAGCACGTGTCTCTGTTCTAAGACCCACATATGTCCACCATTCATTCCCCTACCAAGAAAAGGAAGTGTATCTGAAAGAAGAGGAAGAAATAATACAACATGTGCCCAGGTCAGAGCCCCTGTAGGACCCCTATACCTGGAAGGTGAACTGGGGTTGCAAGAGCTGTGTGTGGCCCAGGCAGGGTCCAAAGGGGACAGGAGCAAAGCAGGGGCCCCCAGTTAAGAGGAGCCTCTTCAAATACCCACCAAGGGAACTTGTTTCAATAATCAATGCTGAGATGCTCCCAGAGTCACTTTTTGTACAAAGGACATCTACTTAATGGACACTATTATTATTAAGACAATTATTAATACAATTATTATTACCCTGAGCTTTTCTCCTTTCTCTTTATTTTGAAACAGGATTTATGACACTTCATTTTTTGCATTTTATTTTCTCCCTCCCTGGGGTTGCCCCAGAAAAGAGTAGGGCAGCCCCAGGTATTACCGAGAGCCGCCTACATTCGGCAGAGGTGTGCATACCAGCTGGGCTCCGGAAGCCGACAGATCGGGTGCAAAGGAGAGCAGAGAAGACAGCACAGTGGGAGCAACATCTGTGGAAGAGAATCAGGTACATATTTACTTTTTAAAAACTCTCCACCAAATGGGCCAAGGAAAGCCCTACCTGTGAGAGGGGACTACTGGAAACCGGAAACTTAACTCTCTTCTGAGCGTACGACGCTGGGAAGTTCTAGCTCCAACCTAGAAGATCTGCAGATGAGCCCTCGGAACAGTCCTTCTGGGACCAGAGGGACTTGCAGCATGAGAGGTGGGGGTGATGGTGAACCGTGTGCAGGAACAAGCGCAGGACGGTGAGAGGAGAGAAGCATCTGCCAGGAAGCAGTAAGTAGAGGACCTGCAGTCTTTCGCTTGGTGCTTTCTTTCACACCGCCTGTTTTGAAATCTTGCCCTGCAGGATGCCCGTGGCGCTTACCGCCCCTGGCCTGGACTGTGCGTCACGGAGCCAGCACTGGGCCTTCTCCTGCCCCTCCCTCCCATCACCGTGGATCTGGTCCCTTTGTGTATGTGACGATCAAATCCAGCACAGCTGGCAGGTGTATGTGCTAAAATTGATACCCAGGATTCGCTTTAAGCAGGTGTGGTAGGGCAGGCAGACATGAAGTGGCTGTCACGAGGGAAGAAGCTTATATTCACAGAATTCTAGAAACAAGGGGCCACATCACACCAGACAGGGCCACACGGGGTGAGTGGCGGCAGCGTGGCCCAGAGCCTCTGTTGGGGTTTTCTTGGGCAGAGTTCGTATGGTGAGTTTAGGGTTGGATAGTCTGAAAAAATTCCACAGGCTCTGGGCTATGGAGTGGTCTCTACTTGCAGGTTCCTGGCCCTGGGGGAGTTTAGGGCTGTGGAATATTGGCTTGGTGTGTGAGGGTTTCATAAAGAAGATTGTCACAGAAAGTTCGGTACTTGCTCTTGAATCAGTGAGAACAAACAGGGATAAGTGCTTTGAGGAAAAGGAAACAGCAAAACTAGCATCTGGAAAACCGCCATCCTGCCTTTGAGCAGAACTACAGGGCTTTTTAAAGGGGGGTTGTCAGAGGTTGGGCTCGGGTCTATGTGACCAGTGTCACATGTTGTGGCTTTGGGTGTTGTAGTTTAACTGTACTTGGTGGTTTTGGTTGACCTTATCTCTGGTGAAGATGATCTTGTGACCTCTGGACAATTCTTTGGCCATCTCCTGTGGTTTAAGATGCTAGAAAACAAAGACCAAAAACCACTTTTCTGCCCCTTTGTTTACTGGCCTTGGGCAGGAATGCAGGTTTAAATTCCCCAAAAGGGTGGGGAGTTTTAAAGAGACAACTTGTAATACATTCTGCCCTTTTTCAACCTTTACTCTGTTACAAGGTAGTGCGGGGTGAGCACTGGCCTGGCCGGTTTGCAGAGCAAAGGTGACTTGCAGGAGTCCCGTGCTGTCCCCAGGAATTAGCTCACCCTGGAGGGACAGGACCTCCAAGATCAGAGCAGCAAGAATACAGAAAATAAGAAAATAGTCAGTGCAGTCTGGAGAATGGCTAGCAGACCCTCCTGGGTGACATCTCCTTGTCCCTGGTGCCTCCATTGTCATGCCAGCTGCATCCAAGGCTCAGGTGCCAGCCCTGCACCCCAACCTGCTGAGGCTTGGTGCAGCTGGGGACTGAATGGCCACAGGAATGTCTAGATAAACTGTTACCTGGGTGGTCTGGCTCTGGGACCCTCCTGTGTCCTGGTGAGGCCCTCCTCCCCTAATTTCTAATCCCTCCAGCCTTCACTGAGGGCTCCACCTCCCCAGGCTGACACTCCTGGGTCTCTTCCCATTCTCAGCCGCCCCTGTGGGTGGAGTCAGCTGGGGTGAAAGAGGACTCTAGGGGCTCTAGTTTAGCCCCTGCCTCTGCCTGGGCTTGTGACCTTGTTATTGAAACTCCAGGGGGTTTTCCACAAAGATCCAGTTATTGAGACAACGATGATTCTTGAGGAAGAAAGGAATTTTTTAATACGACAGATGTACTGTCAGGAGAATGGGAGAAGCTGCCTCAAATCCGTCTCTTCAGCCAACAGAGACCACGGGCTTTCAAAGAAGGGGCCACGTGCCTAACTCACCAGGGGCCACGTGCATTGTGGGCAGGTGTGGGGGAGGGTGAATCTGCCCAAGGTCCTCAGAATCTCAGCTCCTTTGTCCTGCAGAAAAGCCACCACTTCTGAGAAACAATTCAAAAGATCAAGTAGTTAGTTAAGGGGGGGGTATTAAAAACACACAGGGGTCATTGAAATTTGTTCAAGGGACCTGTTACAACCTCCTTGGGGAACTTTCATAGTTTGAGTAGGTTTTTTTTCCTGAAGAGAAAGTTCATAGCTCTCCTCAAATCCTCAAAGGGCTCCATGACTCTAAAAGATTCACTAACAATAACAACAATAACAATAATGCCTAACATCTACTGAATGTGCATTGTGTTCCAGACATTATGCTCTTTATTAGGATTTACTCTTGTAATCCTCACACACCTTCTGGGGCACACAGAGGCTAAAGAATGTGCGGTCACACAGACAGGCCAGGGGCTGAGAGCAGGGATCGGCCACTGTGGCCATCAGGCCAAATTTGGCTGACTGCCTTTGTAAAAGAAATTAATTTTATTGTGGGAAAATACACACAAAATTCACCATTTTATCTATTTTAGAGCGTACGATTCAGCAGCATTTGGCATATTCATGATGCTGTGCAACCATCGCTATGATAAGGAAAAGCCCCACCTATTACTTGGCGCCTGAGACCCCCACCCGTCATGGAAGACACGCATCAGCATAATACTAAGCTATTACCTGGCCCAGCAACTAGTCTATTGCCTGGCACATCAACATAATATTAACCTATTACCTGACACATCAACTAACCTACACCTGATACCCCACCCTCAAACCACCCCAACTTAATAAAAGTGGGAAAAATCAGGTAGACGGTGCTCAGAATTTGGTGGCGAGGCCCCTCTGAGCCTGCTAGCAAATAAACTCTGATTCTCCGACTCTCCGTGTGCTGCTCAGTTTGTCCTCAGGACCATTCGCTCTAACACTTGCTGTAACAACCACTAAATAATTCCAGAACATTCCTATCACTCCCAAAGGAAACCCCGTACTCCTCAGTCAGTCCCCATTTCCATCTCCCCACCCCCTGGCAACCACCAACCTGCTTTCTGTTCCTATCCATTTACCTGTTCTGGATATTTCATATAACTGGAATCAGAAAATATGTGACCTTTGCTTCTGGCTTCTTTCATTTAGCAGAATATTTTCAAGGTTCATCCATGTGGTAGCATGTATTAGAATGTGATTCCTTTTATGGGTGAATGACATTCCATTGCACGAGTATACCACATTTTATTGATCAGTTTGTCAGTTGTTTCCACCTTTTGGCTGTTGTGAATAATGCTGCTATGAAAATGTGTGTGTGAGTTTTTGTTTGAACACCTGGCTTTAATTCTAACACCACTTGTTTTGGTAAATAAGGTCTTCGTGGAGCACAGCTGAGCCCATCCACAAAGGCACGTCTAAGGTGGAATTGAGTCGAGACTTGCCCTTTGCAGAGAACGTTTGCCAGCTCCCGTGTCAATCAGTGTACTAAGCTACTGAGACCGTGGAAGGGGCGGCCCTTCCCCAGATCACTTAAGACCTGCTCCACCTGAGCCTGTGCCTCAGATGAGGAGTCTGCCTCCGACAGACTGCAGATCTGGGGATGGCCCAGGAGGGATGCTTGGGAGGGCTGTTCAGAAATAGAAAGGGACCTCGTTTCTTTGCCGATGTTCTCTCCCTCCAACACTCATCACAGTTTCCCCGACTGGGAGGTGTGACCTGGAGTGTGTCTGTGCCGCCTCAGACCTGCTGGTCTCAGAACCCCTATCACTAATGACACCAGAAGGCTCAGCTACTTCAAATGAATATTTTGAGGGTGGCTCTGTTACCAACAGTTTGGTACTTGTCCCTGAGGCCAAACGAAGGATGAGGACAAGTGGTTTGAGGAAAGGAAAGAAAATTTTATTAATTTGCCAGCAAATGAGGAGGATGGCAGACTGTCATCTTAAAGAGCCACCATCTTCCCGTTAAGCAGAAATACAGAGCTTTTAAAGGGGGGTTTGGGTTATTGCTGTTTAACTGCGGTTGGTGGTCCTGGTTGACCTTTTCTCCAGTGAAGATGATCCCATGAACTTTGCCCCGACAATTCTGTTGAGCCATCCCCTGTGGTTTAAAACAAAGAGCAAAGAACACTCCTCTGCCCTTCTGATTATGGCCTGGGCAGGAATGCAGGTTTTAATTCCTCAAAACGGGTGAGGGGTTTTAAAGAGACAACTCATAACAGATGTTGCCCTTTTTCAGGCCCGTACTTCTATTACAGCTCTGGCAGCAGGATTAGGGTCCTATTTTAGTTGACTAAAGGCAAATTTGGTGTCAAATTTTGAACACTCACATCTCTCTAATTACATCACCAGAACTCATCCAAGCGTGAAACGCAAAGGCTGCTCAGACGGTATCACTTAAGGTGAAAGCACAGGGTGATGCCCGTCCCGTCCCTGGTGCTGTGTGCCCAGTGGAGTGATGTGTCTCAGCTCCCCACAACCCTGGCCGTGCCTGGGCAGCCGAGATACAGCTTTTGAAAAGCATGTTGGAGGGTCCCTAAATTCCCTAATGTGAAGCATGAACGAAGCTGGTTTTTAACTGTATGTTTATGTACAGTTGTAGTTGCTGTGAAAGCAAATAATAGAATGAAATCATTGAGAACACTTCTGGAAGCATTTATATTAATAGATTGTTTTGTAGAAAGCAGAAAAGGCATCAAAGCATGCTGTTTAAGTAAGTGCTTTGTTAACATCAGCAAGGATTATCTTATAAGAAAACCAGAAATGACCAGGAAGTCCTGAAACTCGAGCCGGAATCCTTGCTACCAGACAAGTTTTTATTTCATTATGGTTGTTTTTTCTTGCCTGCTTTTGTGCAATAAAATAGTTCCTCTGAAAATACTCATGTGAATATTCTAAAGTATGTGACAAGTATCTGCATGTGACACAGCTGACTGTGCTCAGTCTGGGTCAGGCTAGCGTCTGTTGGATCAATGACAAGAAGAGGTGCACAGTGGTGGAGCCAGGCACCTCCCCAGCGCCTGCTCCCACTTGGAGTAGGTCCTACCTGTGAGGTTGTGTGGGTATCTGACCTCTCAGAACTTCCACTGTCTCTTCTATAAATTGAGTAGATTGAAATACGCTTCCTAAGATTCCTAAGAACATACAAGTCCGTGAGTCTAAGACTCTTCTTTTATACCCATAAAAGCCTGACCCTTTTCCTGGTGTAGAGGGCATTTAAAATGTTTGTTAATTAAACAATAAGAACATGAACCTAACTTGAGATTTCAAATTTGAGTACATATCACAATTTAAGGCAAAGTTTATTTTTTATCTTTGTTGTGCCCTGATGGTTTGGTCTCTAAGACTGTAATTCTAAATGAAATGTGATTGCCTTTTTAAAAAAATAGGGTCTCTTTTGCTATTGATGCCTCTCCCTCTCTCTCTCTCTGTAAATATATATGCCACATACATGACAGATGAAAGTTAATGTTAAAGAGCAAAAGGCAACCTAAGAACAATGGGCAAAGGACAGAATGGGCAGTCTTAGAAGAAATGCAGACAGTCAATAAATACTTAAAAATCAAATCAACCTCATTATTAAAGAATAAAAGAGTGAAATAAAATATTTTATGATCCTATTCAATGAAGAGTGAGGACACCAGTGTTAGTGGTGACATGGGGCAACAGGCACTCTTGTACACTGCCAGGAGAATCCTTGGTTAAAAAGCAAGTACCATCATTTTAACTCATTTCCAGGAAATAAGTTGCTTTACTTTTTGAATGAGTGATAAAGGAATCATTTTCTGGAGTAAATGATAGAAACAATACAGACACATTTAGAGTAAGACATGGACATTTCTCTTCACCACCATTTCCTCCCAGCCTGCCCCGTCTCACTCCCCTCCCCAGATGTAACCACCGTAAGGACTTGTTTTGCACATTTTTAGTGCTTTTCTAGCATATACATGCAAAGGTAGGTGCATATACACATGTATTATTCTTCTCACTGAGTGGACTCTTACTGCCTGTAACGATCTTAGACTTGCGTTTGTCCCTTAAATGTATATGTTTGTGGTTTTCCCCACATCAGTGCTTACATAATGATGGTGTTCCTTTTAATAGTTGTATAGTTTGCCTGGGTTTGTTTCTTAGTCTGTTTAGTGATGCTATAAAGGAATGCCTAGGGCTGGGTAATTTACAAAGAAAAGAGGTTTATTTGGCTCACGGTTCTGCAGGCTGTACAAGAAGCACAGGGCTGGCATCTGCTCGGTGAGGGTCTCAGGCTGCTTCCACTCATGGCAGAAGGTGAAAGGGAGCCAGCATCTGCAGAGATCACATGGCCAGAGAGGAGGGAAGAAGGGGAGAGAGAAAGAGAGGAGGTACCAGGCTCCCATGGGAACCAACAGAGTGAGACCTCACTCACGGACCCCCCACCAAAGGAGGGCATTAATCTATTCACGAGGGATCCACCCCATCACACAAACACTTCCCGGTAGGCCCACCTCCAACACTGGGGATCACATTTCAACATGAGATTTGGAGTGGACAAACATCCTAACTACAGCAGTCTGGTTATAGCAATTCTTAGTAGAAGGGGAGCATTTTGCCCTCCGGGGTATATCTGGCAATGTCTGGAGACATTTTGAGTTGTCATAACTGGGTGGGGGAGGAGACCAGAGATGCTACTAAACATCTAACAATGCACAGGACAGCCCCTCCGCCTCCCCACACCCTGCTACGAATTATTGAGATCAAAAGTCGATAGTGCTGAGGTTGAGAAACGCTGGAATTCTCCTATTCTAGGCATTTAGGTTTTTAAAATTAATTATTGTGCTTATGCTTTCAGTTTTATGTACATTGTACAAGTCATGGGTAGATCCAGGCTTTGTGGGTACTCAGCTCATAGAATATTGGAGTCTTCCTCAGGAATATGATTATATAATTAAAAATATAAAGCATCCATGCAAGCGAGTGGCCCTGAAGCTGAAGCTTCAGTAGCTTCACAGAAAACAGCTTCTGGTGCAGTTATTCCTGTAGGACAGGTTCCTAAAAATGGAATTGCTGGGTCAATGAGCATGGCCTCTCATATTTTGGGCAATGACCTCAGACTGCCTTCCAAAAAGGCCATAACAAGTTATTCTTTCTCTCTTTTGTAATTAAAGAAAATATTTTTCAGAGGGTAATTTGGCTGTATATATATAAGCTCTTAACTTAGGGGCTATGTTTAAAGCCCATAAACTTCCAAATCTAATGCTTGTGGCTCTACAACTCCCAGCTGACTTTCTGTCTCTTTGGCTCTAGCTTCCAGCTTTCCCTGACAGATGAGATCTAGGAATGGGGTGATACAAAGTGGATTTCATGATATCAATTGGGGGTTCCATTTGGTGCCCAGACCCTCCCAGTGGTTTGGCCTGGCTCTCGGGTGGAGAGCCACAGGGTCAGGCCCCTTCTGTAAGAGTCACTGGACTTATTCCTATTATTAACACACTTACTTGGACTTTAGGGCAGCATCATTTGGTGCAGGGGCAGCTTCGAAAAGTGCCAGCAAACACAAAACTTTGGCTCACAAATTCTTCTAACATAACGGTTCTACTGGGCAGCCATTAAAAAATGATTGAGGAATATCTATGTGTGTACATTCCATAAATATTGTGAATAGAAAAAAGAATTATATAAACTTGCTTTGGTAAAATAAACATATTTATGTGCATATCAATATATATGTATGTTAAATTTTATATATGTGTGTGTGTATGAAGGCTGTCTGGGAAGTATTGAGCCATGTAATATGAAAAATTATATTAACAATGGCTGGGTACTTTCCAGACGGCCCTCTATATATACATAAAATGGAAAGTTATACACCAGGTTTGTTAATGGTGGTTATCTCAAAGGTGTGGGAAAATAGGAGACTTTTATTCTTTTCTTTACATAGAAGTATTGTTTTTTTCTTTCACTAGGCATATGTTGCTTCTGTTGTTGGAAAAAGGATAAAGTGAAAGAGAAAAAAATGTCCCAAGCTTTGACACTAGGAGGAAATAAAAAACACTACCGCATTAGTCTGTGAAAATATAAGTTAATAAAAGCTTTTTAGAGAGATGATAGAACATGTCCAATTTTCACTTATATTTCACATACCTGTAAGGCATGTGGGAAAAAATAGGGCAAATGACATATTCCCAGGTGTCTGGAGCCCATCAACCCCAGGAGATAGAAGGTCACTCACGCCGTGGTGCGGGGGTCACCAGGGCCATGGAGCCACCAGGAGGCAGCTCTGGGTTCTGGGAGGACCCATGGCAGCCTCAGTGCACTCTCCTGATCCTTGCCCTCTCTCAACCCCCTTTTTGGAGTACCCCAAGAACTGGAGGGTCTGCGTAAAACCGCAAGTTCTCCTGATAGCTGCACAGAAGAGAGCAGATCGGTGCTTTGTTCTCTAAGGACCAGGTCGGGGAAGGGGCTAGGGGCACAGGAGAAGTGTGGCCTCTCCTCCAGGCTTGGGCAATGACCAGGCACAGCAAACCGTGAATCCAGGCAGGAAGGACTTGCTCCTGCCCGCTGTCCTGGGGGGCGTAGGAGGAACCTGCCAGGCCTGCTGACCCTGACTCATCTGCACTGGTGGGCTGGGATGCTCCACAACCCCAGGTCGAAGAGGCCTGCTCTCGGCCCCGGAGAGTCAGGGAAAGAGTCACCTCCCTGCCCCTCTGCCAAGAGAAACAGTTTGCTCTCAGCCAAGACCACAGCTCAGCGCCGGCTCCCACCAGCTGTTGGTCCTCTCCGTTCTGAGGCACAAACAGCCTGGCGTTTGCAGCTGTGGAGCAATAGACGACCGGTGGAAGACCGCCTCCTCCAGCGGGCGCGGGGCTTGTGGGAGAAAGACGACGCTAGACAGTCTCATTCAGTGACGGTGCCACGGTGGCCCTACCTGCGGCGCACTCCCCGCATCTCCGTCAGCCCGCCAAGCGAGGAAGAGCCATGCGCTGCTTGTGAAAAGGCAGCTTCGTACAAATCCCCAGGGTTCCTTCCTAGGAGACACCGCCCCTGGTCGCTGCTGCGGTGGGTGTCGGGAAGCTCCCTGTGTGCAGAGAGGGGGCCAGCTACCCGGCCCGAGAGAATCCGCGCAGGAGAGCAGTGAAAGTTCTCCAGGAGGTGTCACTACAGAAAAAATCTGGCAGGCTGGGCACAGTGGCTCACACCTGTAATGCTAGCACTCTGAGAGGCTGAGGCGGGAAGATCACTTAAGGTCAGGAGTTCAAGACCACCTTGAGCAAGAATGAGACTCTATCTTTGCTTAAAATAGAAAAAATTAGCCAGACCTGGTGGTGTGCATGTGTAGTCCCAGCTACTTGGGAGGCTGATGCAGGAAGATCACTTGAGCCCAGGAGTTTGAGGTTACAGTGAGCTATGATGATACCACCGCAAGAATAAATCTGGCATTCACAAAAACATGATTTCTGAAACCTTGAAGAAATCAGAATATAAACTGAAAAAGAGAGTGGTCACTGATGAGGTCCAAAGAGCTATTCTGGAGGATGAAATTGAATAATGATAAAAAGGAAACCATGACTGAAAATTTAGATCCTATGATAACGTGAATAGTGGGAGAGTCAGAAGGTGGAAAAGGAACAGATCGACGAAAAGTAATTGTTCAGCATATATTGGGAGGAAATTTCCTAGCCGAAGAAAACTTCGTCTTTAGATTAAATAAAACCACTGATCCCAGGGTAGCATTAATGAAAAACAAAAGCAAACAAAATTCACCTAGAAATATCCTGGTGAAATTCATGAATTATAAGGACAAGGGGAAAATATGCTAAGGTTCCAAAGAGAAAGAACAGGTTACTTAGGAAAGAAAGGAAATCTGCTGGCATTTTTAGCTCACTGAGAGAGATGGACCAGAATCTAGAAACCCTGTGCCTGTCAGGGCAAAAGATGGACATTGTTGGACATGTAGATCCCCTGAGTGTGTACACTTGTTGTCCCATCTGGAGAAAGTTGTTTAAAAAAACCTTGTAAGTAAATGACATTTAAATCAAGAGAGTGTCTCGAGGAGGATACGATGAAGAGGTTGGGGAAGGATGATGAGAAATGTGTCTTATAAGATGGGCAATAATGATGAAAAACAAGGATTATTAATCAGAAGTGACATATGCTCTCAGGGAGAATCTAACAGAAGCAGGGAAATGAAAATCATAAATTATCATATTTGAAAGAGGAGTGTCTGTGGGAGAGAGAGATGCTGGACACGGGAAAATGTCCTCAGGTCTTGTCTTGGAGGAGGGGGGAGGTGGGTGGGCAAGTCCTACCTGGGACTGCTGGCTGATGGAGCGTACATCAGGGGCAAAGTGGTTAGGATTTCATTCTTATTTGACAAATGCTTCCTTTGTAGACCTACATCATGCTGGGCACTGTGCTAGCTTCAGGGGATACAGAGTCTCTGTCCCCAGCATTGACATCCGAAGAAGCGGTGCACAGAAGTGGAGGGGAGTTACAGGACTGTGTTCTTGCTGTTTGTTTAGGGCTCAACCTGCGGAGTCTTTCTCTCTTACAGTGTGGGACTGCTAATGCCTCTGCTGAGCTTTTAATTTTTATTCTTGTTTTTATTTTTAAGCCTGGCTATATAGGGGTTGCCCTTCTGTCTCATAGCTTAGTGGTCAACCAATGATTGGTCATAGTTTGTGGTCAAAGAACTTGAGCTGGTGAGTCTTCCACTGTTTGCTGATGGACCTATGCAAGGTTGAAGAATGCATTCAAAATTCAGGCAGTTTACAAGTCTGCTCCGGCTTTTGATTTTTGCCACATTTCTTATGTCTCTTTTGTGTATCCACATGGCCTTCGGTTGAGCTAGGGAGGAGTGGACCGCTAGGATTCTCTCTGGTCTCTGCCCACGTGCCCAGCCTTGAGCGTGCCTGCACCCTTGAGCTTGCCCACCTGCCTCCAGACCACCAGGGGTGCGTCTGAGCTCCCCAAAGTCAGACACAGCTGGCTCATTCCCTAGATCCCACTGCTATGTTTCTTCCCAGCATGCGATTCTGTCACTTGCCCCTCCCAGAACGGCAGTCTCAGTATAGCTGCACTGCTGGCTCTTCCTGTTCATTTGCAACCCAGATTGCTACTGTTTCCAACAAGCTGGGTTTTCTGAGCACCACTTGAAATCCAAGCAATCCCCTCTGGCATAGAAGTTGCTGATCCGTCTGGTAGAGCTAGAGAAGATCACAGACTCCTCCTGGTCTTTCCTTAGCTTTAGTCATTTTTCTTGAGAAAATGCTTCTCAGTTTGTTCCATGTTGTTGCCTAATTTCCAGAGTCCTCAAATGGCTGAGGACTTTTTTTTGACAGTTTTGTTATTGTTTTGGGGGAGTAAATTTGATGAGCTCTTTACCCCACCACTGGGAAGTCCTCACTCCGCTTTTTTTTTTTTTAATACTCTCAAGCTGATTCCAATGTGTAGCCTTGACTGAGAACCACAGTACTTTAAAGAGGGAGCAACGCCAATCACTTGGCCATCGGTGGTGGGCCGCTCAGAAAGAACAGTTCACGTTCAGGAACCCTCTGTCTCTAGGAAGGCCAAACAATCTCTCCTTAAGTTAGTCCTAATAACATTTCTGTGAGTAGGAATACCCTTATCAACTTTATCCCTGAAGAAACGACTAATATTCCTACATGGGAACTTGTAATTATTTTATTTGTCAAGCCTTTACTGAACATTCCTATAAGGTGGGCACTGAGTCTAGCAATGCGCATGTACTAATTATTTCCTGCAACCCTCAGAACAATCCTAGCGTCTGAGCACCACCATTTCTGTATTTTTCCCCTTCATAGGTGATAAAGCTGACACTCAAGTCACACGGACAGCTGTCCTCTCTCCTTAGATCTGATTCCATGGCCCTTAACATAGTCACCTGCCTGTGCAGAAAAACAGGGGACTCGGCCCTGGCTGCACAGGTTACTTGGGAGCTTTTAAAATTCCCATTCCTGGGTCCCATCCCAAGACAAATTGACCCATAACCTCTGGGAGGATGGGCTCCAGGCAAGGGTAGATTTTTTTTTTTTTTGGTGAGATAGGGTCTCCCTCTGTCACCCAGGCGGGAGTATGATCATAGCTCACAGCAGCCTCACACTCCCAGGGTCAAGTAATCCTCCTCCCTCAGCCTTCCGAGTGGCTGGGACTATGGTGTACACCACTAAGCTGGGCTAATTTTTCTGCTTTTGGTAGAGACAGGGTTTCACTGTGTTGGTGATTCTAATGGACATTCACTGATGAGCCCCACTGCCTGGGAACTCTTAATTTATGATAAACTAAGTAGTGTCAAAAGCCATGATTTCAATTAAATACACCTTTACACGCAAGGCCTGGCCTGAGAAGCAAGGGAGCGGCTGGGTGTCTACGTCGTCACCCCTGGTAAGTGACGGTCGTCAGTGTGCTCAGCAGCATCTGCCCTGCTGTCCTCCCCTCCCCATACTGGGTGGGTCTCTGGGGTGGGGGCACCATCCACACCAGCCAGAGGGGCAGAGGTGGGAGCTTAGACAGTGGTCGCAGCGGCCTTGGGTCTTGAGCGGTTGTTCCCAGCGTTGCTGACTTCAGGCGTCTTGGGGCCCGTCGGTCCCAGGCCTGGATCTTGCTGAGCTGAGGGAAGCCTGGGGTTTGTTCACACATTTCTCAGTACAAAACCACGCCCTGTGCTGTGCCCGTGCTCTGGCTGCTTCTTGCTGTGGGGAGGAAACAGGTGACAGAAAGTGGCTTCTCCACTGTGTGGAGCTTTGTTCTGCTCTTACTTTGCCATATTTGGGGGCAAAAATAGCAGCCTCGGGAGCTAGCTGATTACCGGTTCACCCCATGGACCACCCAGTAGGAGGAGCTCTGGGTGACGTCTAAAGGAGGTTGTGACCCGCAACATGCTCTGATTAGAGGCCGCACCTCCCCTCCCAAGATGGGTAGGGCCGAGGCGCCAAAGTGGGACCAGTCTCCACCCAGGGGCTGCGCTTGGTCCTTAGCCCTTACTGAAGCTGGAGCAAGGAGGTCTCAGCCTTGTTCCTATGACTGTGACTCTGTGTTCCTCTCTGGGTGGTTAGAATGAATCTTACTCGGCGCTGTGGTGGAGCGTTGCTCAGAGGTTGCCTCATAAATGGAAAGAATCAGTGAACTTCTGTCACTGGTGTGCGTGCAAGGCTGATAATCATGTTTTGAAGCCTCATGAATTCTATGCCGACTTTTCACATTTGGGGCTTGTGCCTGATGTGTGACACGTTTCCCCTAGAATCATGGAGGACGGTACCTGAATGGTCCTCTAGGGTCACTTTTCCTGGGGTGTGTCCAAGGCACACTGGACCACAGGGGTTGGACGTGCAGCCAGAGCTTCTGTCTCATCACAGCCCTACGGCAGCCACTGCCATCAAACCAGAGGGGAGTCCGTGGACCTCCCTGACTCTCTTTCCAGTGTGGAACGGAAATGGGGCTAACGTGGGTTGGGAGAAAAGCCGCTGTCTCTGAGGCTTGGCCCTACTTACGAGGGGAGCTGGAGCTCCTGGTGCTCTTACTTAACTTGTGTGACATGTGAGAGCCTCTCTCAGATACAGAATTCACACCAGCATTTTAGAGTTAGGAAATCTCAGTAATAATCATAGTGGTATCATAATAACTTCAAAAATAGAATAATGCGTTCCTTAGTGAAGGTTCCACATGGGGAGGGACTTTGTTTTATTAACTGCCTAGCAGGTGCTCTGTAAACATTTGTTGAATGAGCAAATAATACATAAAGGTGTGGCATGAGTTTGTCAGGTACTGATACCAATCCCAGGGGGTCCTCGGAGCCCAGGAGCTATGCAGCCAGCCTGGAGGTGGTGCAGGGCCCTGTGCACATCTCCAGAGTCACAGTCCCTGTAGTGCACACTGACCCTACGGCTCCTGAGG
The DNA here is from genome assembly GCA_963573855.1 of Lepilemur septentrionalis. Taxonomy (NCBI): domain Eukaryota; kingdom Metazoa; phylum Chordata; class Mammalia; order Primates; family Lepilemuridae; genus Lepilemur; species Lepilemur septentrionalis. Next base: position 21,470 of record CAUYMX010076083.1, read on the forward strand.
ACACATGTGTTAGTTCTGGGCCCAACACGTCTGTGTCCTACTCCAGAAAGGCTCACAACTTCCCTCTCTCATCGTCCCTCTCATGGTGCTCACGGTGCTGGCCAGTGATGTGGGCTGGGGAGACTAGAAACTGCCCAAGGACAGAAAGCCCTCGGCTGTTGGCATCTTCAAGGGCCCAGTCAGTGGTTCTGTGACCAAGAATAGCCATGTCCAGCCCCCAGTTGCCTCCTGGTCATCATCTCTAAATTGCCATGAGATCCTAGATCTTATCGTCCTTGGAGCCCAGTAGTGTTAATAGCGTTGCTCTGTTAAATCCCATTTGTTTATTTAGAGATTAAAATACAAACTACCAGGGAAACTGGCTGGTCACAGAGTGAGCCTTAATAAACACTGTGGGAAAAGTTCTGAAGCTTGTAGTTAGGGACCTTCCTTCCTTCCTCCCTCCCTTCCTTCTTTCTTCCCAAAATGTGGTTTTAACTCCAACAATAATGGTTTAAATAAAAGTTTGACGCAAGTGTTTTAAAGGGCTAATTTCATTAGGAAAAAGAGCATTTCGAAGGGTTGTGATGTGTAACTGATGACAAGAGAGTATCTCTCTCTTGAAAGCACACTATAACCAAACAGGCATCTGCTATTATTGTTTTGCCTGTTTTTTTTTAAAAAATGACAATTTAGGCTGGGCGCAGTGGCTCACGCCTGTCATCCTAGCACTTTGGGAGGCCCAGGAGAGAGGATTGCTTGAGCTCAGGAGTTCAAGACCAGCCTGAGCAAAAGTGAAACCCCGTCTCTACTAAAAATAGAAAAATTAGCCAGGCATAATGGCACAGGCTTATAGTCCCAGCTACTTGGGAGACTAAGACAGGAGGATCGCTTGAGCCCAGGAGTTGGAGGTTGCAGTGAACTATGATGATGACGACACCATTGCATTTTACCTGGGGTGACAGAGCAAGACTCTGTCTCAAAAAAAAAAAAAAAAAAAAATTACAATTTAATCAAAATATTAGCTGGGCTTACAGAAAAAACAAAACAAAACAAAACACATTTGGGAACAAATGTTTCTGCCATGAAATAAAAAATCTTTCCCCCCTAAATCTCTCTAGGCAATGTGCTCATCTTTATAGCTTATGCCCATTTGAAAATGACAACAAAATATTGTCTGTTCAGTTTCTCATTTTTATCTTTAAACCCATAAACATTTCATATCCTGATCTCAGAAAAGACTGGCATTCATGGGACAGCCCCCGTGGGCTATCCCGTGACCTCTCTACACAGTGGACAGTGTCTGGTCCTCAGGCCTGGGGGTGTCTTTCCACTCCTCCCCCCGGCCTCATTCACATCAGACACCATGCCCAAGGTCCAGCTAAGGGTTTTCTGTGGGAGCTTTTGGGCTGTGGTCTTGCTGATTTTCCTTCATCGCCTTTGTATTTCTCTTCTTGATGCTTTTAAAAAAATTATTGAGCCTGAAAATGATTGAGGACCAAAACATTTTAAGACTATGTAATACATCCACAAAAGTATAAATAAAATATCCCAGTGGGTCTTCTATAATGCCAAATTGATCATAAAAAGAAGCCTGGAAAATAAAAATTTTTATTATAGTTTTATGACTGAAGTTCACAACCTAAAATAAATATATTAGCAGCAATTCACAGGGGAATAAAACTTATCTTCAAAAAAATATTAAAACTAACTGAATAGCATACTCCACTCATCACTTGTAGATTTTATTTAATGTCAAAAGTGTTAGAAATATTTATCAAGGAGATAGGAAAAAAGTGTACATTTTCTTCATTCAAAGCATCATTGGTGAGCGCGTTGCAATCTAGTCGTTCAATGCCGTGTGGTCCCCGTCAGCTGAATCATCTCTGCTCTTAACCGGATGCAGCGCTCCAGGACATGTATTTCCCCACAGCCACTGCAGATATGAGGTTTTTTACCTCCCATCAGTGCATTTGGGCAAAGTTTTCCACGGTGGTTGCAAAAGTCGCACACATCTCCATCTGCGAGCAAATGGATAAACAAAATGTGGTATATACATTTGTCGGAATATTATTCAGTCATAAAAGGAAGGAATTTCTGCCACGTGCTACAATGTGGCAGAAACTTGAACATGTTATGCTGAATGAAATAAGCCAGTCACAAAGGACACACACTGTATGATTCCGCTTATTTAAGTTACCTAGAATAGTCAAATTCATAGGGACAGAAAGAACGGTGGTTGCCAGGGCGGGAGGGGGAATGAGGAATGACATAGTTCGGATCATGTCCACTCCAAGTCTTATGTTGAAATTCCATCCCTAGTATTGCAGGTGGGGCCTGGTGGGGGGTGTTTGGGTCATGGCAGCAGATCCCTCAGGAATGGCTTGGTGACCTCCCGTGATAACAAGTGAGTTCTTGCTTTATTAGTTCACACAAGAGCTGGTTGTGGTTTTTTTTGTTTTTTTTTTTTGAGACAGAGTCTCACTCTGCTGCCCTGGCTAGAGTGAGTGCCGTGGCATCAGCTAGCTCACAGCAACCTCAAACTCCTGGGCTCAAGCGATCCTTCTGCCTCAGCCCCCTGAGTAGCTGGGACTACAGGCATGCGCCACCATGCCTGGTTAATTTTTTCTATATATTTTTAGTTGGCCAATTAATTTCTTTCTATTTATAGTAGAGACGGGGGTCTCGCTCTTGCTCAGGCTGGTTTCGAACTCCTGACCTTGAGCGATCCGCCCACCTCGGCCTCCCAGAGTGCTAGGATTACAGGCGTGAGCCACCGCGCCCAGCCAAGAGCTGGTTGTTTAAAAGAGCCTGGTACCCCCTCCTCTCTCTCTCTTTTGCTCCCTGTCTCTCCATGTGACACACATGTTCCCCCTTCACCTTCTACCATGACTGGAATCTCCCTGAACCCCTCACCAGAAGATGCTGGCACCATGCTTGTATAGTGTGTGGGACCATAAGCCAAATAAACCTCTTTTCTTTCTAAATTACCCAGTCTCAGGTATTTCCTTTATAGCAATGCAAAACGGACTAACACAAAGAGCTAGTGTTCAATGGGTTCAGAGTTTCAGTTTATGATGAAAAAGTTTTGCAGATGGATGGTGGTGATGTTCACACAACATTGCGAATGTACTTAATGCCACAGAAGTACACACTTAAAAAATGTCTAAAATGGCAAATTTTATGTTATGTACATTTTACTACAATATTTTTTTAAAGCAAGAAAATTATTTTCTGATATATACAGCATGAGAAAAGTACTCATCTCTGGTTCTGCGAGCTCAGATTTCCCTCATGGGTACACAGGAAGCAGCCGTGAACGCGATGGTTACGAGACATTCACTGGGACCCTGCTTTGCCACTGGGAACGCAGGACAAGTCCAATAACTTCAGTTTCCTCATCCTGAGAGCTCAATTAATATTTGTTCAATGAGTAAGTAACTCGATTTAGATGTGACAGTGATTTGATGTAAAGTACGTTTACTCCTGTGACCCACTGGGGGCCCCCTGCTCCCAGTCTCAAAGTCCTAGTAGGAACCAGAGGCGGCTTGTTGGAGACACGCTGGGAATAAGACAGCATCGTGCAGGCCTCCGTGTGCATGATGAGTTAGTTATCTGTTCTCAGACAAGAATTCTCGCACAAAGATTAGGTTAGAAAGAAGTAAAAAGTTTATTTTACCTTCCCTGAGAGAGACATGAAAGGAAGAAAGCAGTAGCACTGGCGTGGAGGGTAAGGGGCGCGGGGCTTTGACTGAGATTCCAGGAAAGGAAGCAGTGACTGCCGTCAGCGACTGCAAAGGGCAGCTGTGAAGCAGCCGTGTCTGTCGTCCCTTTTTCCTCTTATCTGTGTAGCTGGATTGTCAGTTGCCCTGGAATGTGGTTCTGGCAGGTGTGGGGGGAAGGGTCACTCTCCTTCCTTCTTCTCAGTTCTTTTCAAGTGCTGTGAAACCAAACTCTCAAATAAAACAATTTGAGCCACAGGTGGCTTATCTTAGAGATGACCAGTGCAGCCACAAGCGGTTGATCAGGGGGGTAGTTGTATGCTGTGATTGCTCTCTCTTTTTATATTAGTTTATTTTTCTCTGTTAGATAGTTTATTTGCAATGCCATCCTTTCAGTGCCCCTGACTCACAAAGACAAGGCAGACCCATCAGGGCCCTGCTCTCTGGGTTCCAGTCTTTGGGCTCCCAGCTGCGCCTGCTATTCAGCTGACACATTCCTTCTTCAGTCTGGTAGGCTCCACTGTGAGGGGATCGAAACAAAATTTCTTAACCATTATACTTGGTTTTAAGATCTGGTTTGAAAAACGTTTTACCGTTCATATTTTCTTATTTTTACATTTTGGCATCTTGAAATCACAAACATAATGATATTAGTGTGAGCTTTTGACTTAGACTAACCTGGGTTTGATCCCTGCCGCTCAGCAGCTTTTGAAGTTGAGTTACTTTCCTAACTAGCAGGAGGCTCAGTTTCCTTGTGTGTTAAATGTAAATCATAACTGCCTCTCGCATGCTGCTATATGAATTCAGTGAGGTAAAACACGTAAAGTGCATAGCAAAGTTCCCGGTGCATAGGAGGGACTTGATCAATGTTACTTCCTTCTCTGGCTCAGGTTTTGAGGTCAGCAATCTGGTGACATTTCTGCTTCTCCTGCACACTGAGGACATCTACAATTCTCTCGGCATATTCTGAAGCAATGCTGCCATTTGCATTTTTTGTTAGAATTTTTTTAAAAAAATTACACCTCCTTAAAGAGAGAAATTTAGTCTGCAGCAAATTCTTCTGCATATTAGTACATATTTTCCATTTTGCATTTTTAACTCCCAGCAAGACATTTCCAGTACCAGAAGCTAATCATGGGGAATCTAGCTACTCACCTTTTACACTGAATACATGAGGGTAGGAAAAGGGGTCTTGTGTGCCACATCAGCCTCTGTCACCCAGGCAGTCAAAACTGTCCCCTCACGTAACTCTTGATCAGGTAATGGTTCTATAAGGGTAAAAAAAAGATTGGATTTTCCCTGTTGCCAAAAAGGAAAGACATTTTTCTGTATTCTTTTTCTTAGAGCATTTTGTTGAGGAAACTTGTCTTCACAAACCTTTTCTCTGTGCCCTTGATGTGTGTGTTTTATGCTTGTTTTCCTTTCTACTTCTCTCCTCCCCCCATGCTCTGAAGCCACGCCTTCTCCACCTCTTCTTTCTCCTCGTTCTTCTTTTGTTTATTTGTTACTGTGATATAATTTCAAACTTAGAGAAAAGTTGCAATACTACTACAAGGGTCTCCCGCATATTATTTGTACCCAGAATGACCTATTGTTTAAGCTTTGACCTATTTGCTTTGTCACTATCTCTCTGCACATTTTTTAGTCACTTGAGAATAAGTTGCAGACACAATGCCCCTCTGCCCCTAAACACGTTCATACTACTAGTACTTTCCTAACCGCTGTCTAAGCAGCTATCCCTTCTTTCCCATGTATTTTTTCCTTTATTTTTATATCAGATTAATATCAATATGAACATACAGATTCTTATTTTATTCCATGAATTGTAATCCATTACTATCATTATTTTGATACACAATTCTCCCAGATTTGGCCAGTGGTAACCCTCCAAGCTGGCTCCTATGTTCTTTTGAGAGGTCCCTGTCATTCTCGAAGCATTTATTTACTTTCTCGTTGTAATATTTTATAGACATATATATAACACTATATATATATATATATATATATATACATACACACACATATATATACTCATTCACTTCATGGTTCCTGACTCATAATTCCCACAGCTCTTGTGACAGTCTTTTGTATAACGTTGAGTGAGTTAAGCTAAGGAACAGCCTCAGGAGACAGAGTCTCTCTGACCTCCTGCCCTCCTTTCACCTGCCCCAACTCTGATCTTCTCCGCCTTTCTGACTGTGGGTTGTAAGACCCTCATTTCAGAGAGGGTCTTGCCCCATACTTTAGAGGCTAATCACATTTATACATGTTTGTTCATAAAAACCCAAGAGGACTGGTTTGGAGAGCTTCCTGGTAGCTGACCACATGGAGGTTCCCAGAGGGTGGCACATCCAGGGAGGGCATGGGAGCTCTGTGCCCCTTCCCCCACACCTGGCAGTAGGCATTTCTTTATCTGCATCCTTTGTGACTTCCCTAGGTAGGTATTTCCCTGAGTTCTGTGAGCTGCTCCAGCAAATTAATGCACCCAATGTTATAACAGGAGACTGTTACAGGAGCTGTTGGGAATTATGAGTCAGGAACCATGAATGAGTATATATATATATATATATATATATATATATATAATATGCATATAAAATATTACAACCAGAAAGTAAATAACCCCCAAAGAGGGGGTCGTGGGAACCCCAACTTGAAGCCAGTCAGGAGTTCCAGAGGCCAGACTTGGGACTGGTGTCTGAAGGAGAGGGAGCAGTCTCGGGAACTGAGCCCTTATCCTGGGGGACCTGAGGCCATCTCCAGTGCTGGAATTAAGGTAGAGGACATCCAGCGGTGTCCCCTGTTTGGTGTGTTGGGAAAAATCCCCACATTTGGTCACAGACATCTTCCGTGTTGGTGATTGTTGTTGTGGTGTGAGACAGAGAAAAAGCACATTTTGAGAGTTTTTTCTCAAAATACTGGTAAACCAGATGTCTAGACTTATCTTGCAGTTATCTGTCCCAGGCCTTGAATTGGCTTTTTTCCCATGGGGCCCCTGGTTCATTTCAGCGGAGAAATCAAGGTCTGCGCATTAACAGTGTTCATCGCTGATGGTCTGGCATACTTTCTAGGCCTTCTCAAGAAAACAGGATTAGGAGATGTGTGTGTATACATATGTATATACCCACATTTATTTCTATTTCTCTTCACATCTATATCTATTTATGTATCGATGCATCTATGCATTTGTGTGTCTACCTGTCTATCATTATCTATCTAAACGACCATAGTCAGATTGATAATTTAGACTTTCTCCTTTTTATATTTGTAACTTCCTTCTCCAACAGTGAGAAACCCGGGGTGCCTTATCTTCAATATATTTATTTACTCACTACAGAACTTTAGAATACGCAGGAAGTAACTTGAGAATTTCTTTCTATTACCACTGTGAAAAGCAAAACCACTGTCGTTTAATATTTATTACAGCTATTTTTAAGGTAAAATCTACATAGGATGCAATGCAAAAACCGCAATGCTTGGGGGTTGCGGGCCGGCGCCGAGGTGCTGCAGGCGGAGCCCCAGGCGAGCGAGCTGGGATCCTGGAAGGCGGTACGAGGGGGAGCCTGGAAGCGCGCTGCGGGGCCTGCGGGAGGAGACGGCGTCGCGTCCTCTCAGGTCCGCGTCCGACCGCCGACCGCCTGCGCCGTCTTGTGCAGGAGGCGCGGCGCGCGGCCCGGGCCTCGGTTCCCCTGCTCGCTGGCTAGCGACCCTCCCTGCCCCGCAGTGGTCTCAGCCTCCTGAAATTCCTCCGTGCCCCTCTTCCCGCCTCCACCCGCGCTGCTCCCTGCCCTCCTACCCATCCATTCGCTGGGGCTTACTGCATGCCCACACGGAGCTGAGCAGACAAACCGGGCCGGCTACGAACCTTAGTGAGTGCCCCTGGTGGATTTGCTGCAGGCTTCATATCGCCGTCAAAAGTGGACCAAGCGTGCAAGAGACGTCACACATTTATTTTCTTTAAATCAAATTAAACCCAAATGTAAGTCTCTTTTCTGCTAGGAGACAGGAAAATTCATTAGCATAAATTAACTGGAGAACTAGACCCTTCTTTTAAGGTGCCCAAGAAACAAGGAAGCCGTAGTGATGTTTGAGGAACGGAAGAAAGGCCCTAGTTTTCAGTCATCACGGACATCGCTAATGACTTCATTGTCTGAGCCAGGATGGGTTCTAGATAGTCAACAGCTGGGATGCAAACGTCTTCACTGAGGTTGAAAACCTGGGGCCACCTAGAGTTTAGCCATTTTTCTCTGAACTCCTGACACTTTCCTGAGGCTGCTACAGGGAAATGGGGAATCTCAACTTGGCAAGCTCCCAGTGCCTTTGTCGCCTTCCCAGCCCAAAGGAGTTTCCAACGCACTCTTGAAAATCAGAGGGCTCACCTCTCCCTCACAGCTTTTAGGAAAGCAGAATGTCTGTGGGTATCTTCTATTTTTTTCCCCCTTTATTGAAGTGTAATGAGCTAAAATTAATAGCCACAACATATATACACATATGTGAAAACCAGAAAGTTTTTCCAAATATCCTAAAACATGTATCATTATGTCATTCTCCCTCTGAATTATATAAAACTAAAGTAAGGAAAACATGATTATCCAATCAACAAACACACAAACTCTTAATTTCTAAGCATGTTACATTACATCTTTCACGGCTCACAAAAATCAACTCACGCTGGGTAACAGACTTAAATATAAGGTGTGAAACTATTAGAATTCTAGAGGAAAACATTGGAAATATTCTTCTAGACATTGGCCTAGGCAAAGAATTTATGAAGAAGACCCCAAAGGCAATCACA
>CAUYMX010076084.1:0-73164 GCA_963573855.1 Lepilemur septentrionalis
TTATATACTCCCAGCAGAACAGGAAATGTGCCACGTCATGGGTAGGGTGCAGCGCATGCGTAGGGCTTGTTTACCATCGGTCTGGCTGGGTGCGGTGCCGGATATAGGCGCCATCTTGGAATAGGCCTGCGCCCTCCACACATATCCAATAGAATGTCTATTAAAACACACACAGAGAGAGACAGAGAGAGAGACAATAAGTGTTAGCAAGGATACAGGGAAATCAGAACACTTGCACACTGTTGGTGGGAGTGTAAAACGGTACAGCCACTGTGAAAAACAGCATAGCAACTTCATAGCAGCTCCTCAAAAGTTAAAAACAGAATTACCATCTAATCCAGCAACTCTACTTCTGGGTACCTACCCAAAAGAATTGAAAGCAAGGACTCAAAAGTATTTGTATACCCATATTTATAGCAGCATTATTCACAATAGCCAAAAGGTGGAAGCAACCCAGATGTCCATCAACAGATGAATGGATAAACAAAATGTGATATATACATAAAATGGGATATTATTCAGCCTTAAAAAGGAAGTAAATTTGACACTTGCTACAACATAGATGAACCTTAAAGACCTTATGCCAAGTGAAATCAACCTCTCACAAAAGGACAAATGCTGTATGATTCCACTTGTATGAGGTACCTAGAGTAGTTAAATTCATAGAGACAGAAAGTAGAATGGTGGTTCCCAGGGTTGAGGGTGAGGGAGGAATGGAAGTTATTGTTTAATGGGTACAGAGTTTTCGTTTTGCAACATGAAAAATGTTTTCGAGATGCATGAGGCTGATGGTTGCACAACAATATGGATGTACTTAATGTCACTAAAAGTAAACTTTTTTAAAAAATTGTTAAAATGGTAACTTTTGTGTTGTGAATATTTTACCACAATTTTTAAAAAAAATTTTTAAAAAGACGAAGCTATGAGCATTATAAAAGGATATTGGCCCACACACCAAGTGGATGTTATGCCAGCCAAATGGACTTAATATATTCTCTTTTTACAATATCTTCCCACTGTGTTACAGGTAGACACGGGAATCTGTGACCCATTGAGGTGAATAAACTTTGTACCTGCTATGGCAAGGCTGCTCACAGGGACTCTGATTTGGGGGAAAATAAGAGGAAAGAAGTAAGAAAGCTTAGACAGACTGGGTGAAACTCACAATGAGGTGAGTAGGATCAATGAAGACATTCCAGGCCAAAAGGATTTTAGGGAATCTGATTATTCTAGAACATTATTTGCAAGGCTACTTACAACAGGCACCAAACTACTTATTATAACAGGATAAACAAAAGCCACCTTGCACAATCTTTGAGAATAAAGTCTTTAGAGTACTAACAGGACGAATGTATAGGCACTGGGCATTGTTTATCAGGCAATTCACGTAATACAGAAAGAAACTAAAGGATTTCCTTCTGAGACACACAAAACTGCCTCATGGATGTTTAAACAACCTTGTAGTTTTAGATAGCAATGATTTTATACACTTTAGGATACTGGAAGATCTGGCCCCACTCCTCTGAAAAAGTGAAGTTCTTATTTTTTGTCATTTTCCCTGCTTCGGAGAGCTCTGAGAACCTCAAAATTGCTAGTCATGGAAAGTGCCATCATGAACATGCTTAAAGGAGTTTAAATATCAGTAGATAATGAGTAATATGAAACTAACAATGAATAAAGATCATACCAAATTTGGTATTTGCATGAATTAAGAATTAATGGCAAATTCACAACAAATAAGAGAAAATACCAACAAAATAAGCTGAGAAATGCTTCAAAAAATTTTTAGTTGCCAAATATAAAGAATAGTTCTCAAGAAAGTGCTGTCCCAATTTGACTTTTGGCAAGGCTTAAGTGTACAAATGTGCAATGCTTGACACTCAGCTTCAGGAGCATATGCCACGCTCCCAGGTTCATGGTGGTGCCAGGGCGTACAAGCACCTGCTGTGCCTGAGGTGAGTAGAGGAGGAAGAGGAAAGCATGATACCTCCTGGGAGTAAGAACAGCAGTGAGACACACAGGGAGCTGCCAATGGCCTCCATCAGCAAGGAGCTCCCCTAACCACTGGCAGTCCAGCAGTAACCAAACGCCTGCCCACAATGCCTAGAGGACACACCGGAAGGACGTACCATGTCCAAAGAGATGCTTCAGAGGCAAAAGCCTGTCCAGGTGGGCAAAATGTAATACATCTATGTGCTTTTCCTCTTTTTATTGAAACTCCTTTTGACCTCAAGTTGCTGAATATTCACATCATAAAAGCCATTTCCATTTTGTAAAGATAGCCATTTCAGTATTTGGGGTTTTAGACAAATTCCTACCTGCATAATAAAGACCTATTACATTTCACAACAACCATGCGCACCACCACCATTTCTCAGCATTTAACCTTTCTAAACCCTCCAAGACAGCCACTGCATTTTATCCAAAAGACGTTTATCCATCCACAGAAGCAGTGCCACGTGGGTGAGCAATTGCCGGCACTGCCTGTGACTCCCCAGTCACGTTTCCGCCAAGTAGAGGTCACTACAGCTTAGTGCACTTTCTGTCTAGATTATGGAGAGGAATAAAATCACATTCTGTGATTAGATCTATCTTTGCCCTTATGACATAGCAATAGTAGAGAATCAAACATTCACTGGCTGCCAAGCCTCAAAAGATGACTTTAAATTCTCCAGCTTTAGGTCACGGTGGTCTCTTTTACTGAATCATAATCAACTCATATTTGATGAAACAAGCACAAGACTATGGAAATAGAAACTATTTCAATTCCTGAGAATGCCTCGGTGGCTTCTTCACAATGTTTCCTATTTCATTAACTTAAACGTATTTTGAGATTCAGGTCTGTGGAATTCCTTTTTAACCCAAGTCTAGGCCTCAGTCTCTCTTTCTCTAAACTTTTTTAAAGAAAACATGGGTTTAGAGTTGATGCAGATCAGTCATGTGGGGGTAGGGAAGCTTCTGTAGTGAGACATGGATTTGAACCTCAGCTGTATCACTGATACAGGAATTTGCATGGGTTTTTTAAACCTCTCTGAGCCTCCGTTTCCTGTTTGTAAAATAGTGCCAATAAAGCTTACCTCCGTTGTTTGTTGGGGGTATTAAATGAGGTGATAAAGGCTACATAGTTACCATGTAACGTGGTAAATGTTTTACAATAGTAAATAAAAGGAGTTTAGGAAATTTCCACCTCCTTCTATATGTTCTGGGGAGAAGGAGGAACATGGGGAGAGAATGGAAAAAAAGAGGAGAAGGAGTATCACAGAAGAGTGCACTGACATACGACATCTCACTATTATCTTAATGTCGTCTCTCATACAGAAACACAGGCTAGATTACAAGACCCATCTTATGTAGCTATCTCATAAAGCAAGTGTAGGACTCCCACTGTATCATCGAGGGTCTAACGGGTTTTATTACATTTAATGTGGACTTGTGTTCAGACACATTCAGACTCAAGGATGAAATTATTTCTTAAACAATTTTTAAAGAATTTTAAAATGTCGCTTTACAGTCAATCTCTAATGTGAAAGCTAACAGATTTCCATATTTTCCTCCCTTTTTACTCACTCTAGACATGCCTTGCCCCAAACTAGCATGTATTTATCCTACTTGTATCTCTTCCATCTGTGTTTGGTTGAAAAAAAATCAACATAGTCTTTTGGACCATTTTTAATCAGTTTTCTTCATATAGCATCAGAGAATGAAAACTTAATGCAAGCCTCAAGGACTAAGCTGGAGTCAACTAGCATATACCCAGTGACAACAGACAGCATCCACCATTGATTCCAGTGTTTATTATTTGGACATTGGAAATGTTTGACAGTAAATGAAAAGGTGGGCTAATCGTTGATGAATCTGGCACAGTATCACCTGGAGAGGCAGGGGAAGACAAAACATTGAATAAGTTCAAAAACCAAGGAGACATTATGAGCAAACAGGGTCATTGCCTACATAGTCCTACTTTTCTCCCTAAGATTTAAACTTCTTATGAATCCTATCATTTAAGAATGCAACCCTTTCCAGTTCTGGGAGGCTTGAATGACTCTAGTAAAATGCCAACATAAATGAAAATTTAATAGCTTTCCACCTGCAGCACCTGTGCAGATAAATTGCACCAGGCTTCAGACAAGTTGAAGAGCCTCGATATGTTATGTATGGAACAGCTGGTCCAGTCAGTGTTCATTTGCTGAATGGCTTCTGCAATCCCAGCTTGAGCTGGAATGGAATCTCTAGAAAAGTAGTTAAGTCAGAGCATCCATGCAAGAAGCATCTGTCATCTAAACAACTTTGTGGAAGAACCCTGCCCTCTCAGCTGTGGCAAATGATGAGAAAGACTGCCACCAGGAAGAGCAACGATGTTAGTCAACACATGCTTTCCAAAGTGACACAGCAAGTCTCTGTTGCCACTAGCTCAGGTTGTTAAACAACATTGGCCTAGAACCAGATTCATTTACCCAACACGCTTTGGGGAATAAAATGAACATTTGGTTATTCATGATACATTTTGGTCCTGTCCCTTTGGGAACTACTTTAGCAATCTATTTATTTTATCTATTGACAATATATTCTAGGTCATTGTTTCTACTCTGCCAAGTCTGTAAGTATTCTTGTCAAGAAGAAGAACCAAAAACCAGAAAGAAAGAAAAGAAAAGAAAGTCATGTTTGGAAGCAGAATGTTAGAAACCTTGTAACAACCCAACTAACTGCAATGCACTTTCCTACTCACAGTTATCCCAGTGGGTACAAACTCATATTATAGAGAGAGCATATTTTTGTATACAATGTTTCCTTTGTTTGTATGAAATGCCTAAACATGCCCTATTTTCTCATGTGATTATTAGTTATTAATGTTCTTTAATTGAGCTGTTTTTTGAGATCTATTCCTTTGCTGACTCATACCCACTAACCATCACTGACCCTAATCCCTACACTGTGTCAGAGATTCTCAGTAAAAGGAAACAAAACGATTGCAGGTACATAAAGCCTATGCTCACATCTGCCATCCAAAACTAATAAATCACATACCTAAAAATCAATAAAGATAAAAGAGACCCCTCCCTCCTCCATGCCCTCCTGATTTCACATTGTCTCACTTCTACTCCTGACTTTGTCTTCCATTTCTAGATCCTTTCCCATCCTCTGGACTTACCCTTCTGAGTGCGCAAACTAAATAGCTACAGTGAACATTCATCTCTATGTCTTCCTCCATTCCCCAAACCTTGCTATGCATCTCCAAGGTGAGCTACTTGTCTGGGCTCCCCCTAAGTCCCCATCATGGTCTGGGGGTGGGGGTCGGGACAGGAGTTCAAAATTTCCCATGGATGAGATTAGATGCAAATAGCCACCCAAATCTTCAGTCTACAGTGTATTGTTCTGAATTTTACTCTTTGAAGAAAAGGATTTCCTTAAATGATGGTCATGTAAAATAATAATCTATTGGGAATGTACTTTAGCATCTCTTCGTGGAAAAGCAAATGACATGGTTTCCTATGAATCCTTTATCATCTGTAAGCTGAGTTGATTAATGCTTGCTATTCAGGACAACATCATGGCCCAAAAACTACTGGGAAAATTATTATGGATGACTTTATAGCCTAAGACAGTGGCTTACAATTCCTACCCAATATTGGTTCTGTCCTCATAGTCTAATGATTATTCCTGCACATGGCTTTACACTTCAATTGTTTATCATTCCCCAACCAACAGACGTGGATTAAGTGCAAAGGCAGAGTAATAGAAAATTATATCCTAGCATTATTTTTAGACAACTAATAGTTCCCACTTGAGTGAAATAAATTTTATTTTACACCGAAGTCAATAATGCAGCTCTGGTCTGGAACTTCACTGTTATGCTCTATTTACTGGAAGTTTAGTTCATTAGATTCCTGGACTTCAGCACTGAAAACCTGAGTTCCACTTTTTCAGTTCCGCCATTGAAGTACTATTATACATAATCATGCCCATATCAGCTGAAATCCCTTTGACTTCTTTTTTTCTTTTTTGGTTTGTTTGCTTTTTCTTTCTCATTTAGAAAATAGCAATACCTGTGACTTCCTATGAGCAACAGAATAGAGCAGATATGAAGTTTTATGACTGCTGAGGCTAGGACATAAGATGCCTTGCAGCTTTGGGCTTTCTTGAACTCTCTCTTCGTGGGATTACTGCTATGCTGAGAGAAGCCCACATCACGCAGAGCACCTGCAGGCCAAGACAGGCGCTCAAGCTCCCAGGCCGAGATAAGCTCTCAGCCCAAAGCCAGCCAGCCAGGTAACTGCAGACCCACAAACCTCCACAGGAGACCAATGAACTGCTTAGCTGAGCCCGTTCAATGAGAATCATCAGAGAGAAAAAAAATGATTACTGGTTTAATCTATATGATGATAATGATGAAGATAATATTGAGTATAACAATTAATATCGTTTTGTTTTTCATTTTGTCAGTTAAAAACAATGATTAGGCCTTTTTGTATCTTAAAAAATAAAATAATAAAATGGCAATAATCCAAATTCAATCTACAACAGCCACTCAAATCAGGGACCTAATTTTAGGATTTATTTTCAAGCTATGTTTCTAGAAGCTCTAAAATTCTGTATAGTTGTTTTTTATGTTGTATACAAATAATTTTGTCCAAATTTTCAATTTTTAATACATATTTTTGTACTTTGGGAATATACTAGAAATCACTCACATGTATTTTATATATATATAATTTTAACACATTTCAGTGAACATCCTTCCAAGATATTGCCTGGTTAACCCATTCTTATGTGAAAACTTCAGTATAAAGTTACTTCTATGAAATCTGTGTATATAAATGACCGTCCTTAAATACACTGTTTATTAGTAAGAATGTAGATTAGTCCTGGTCTTTATCTTTTTTAAAAAGCCAGTGCTTGACTTACTCCCATTCTAAAGATGTCTAAGCAAGTTCTCACGTATGTGAAAGGCTTTATCAAGGCCCACGTGCTAAGCAGGCCCAACTGGGCATGTCATTATTACGTAACCTGTGGGCAACGTAGCAAGATGACACTCGTGGTGAAGTGAAAAGCTATTAGGTCCAGGTTACAAGGGATGGTTAATGGCAGATTTTGCAATCATGTTAGGAAATCATGCTGGAGTTTCAGAGTGACAAATCTGAATTTTAAAGGGTTAGAAGAGATGCCACTCTGGGTTTCATGCAACTAAATAGGATATGGGACTGGGAGAGCCAAGGAGAATAGAGAATCCATGATTCTTGAACATCCCCAGCCTGACATCTCCTGGTATGATTGCTAAGCACATATCCTTTGAACTTATCACAGTAAGCTGTACCTTCTATAAGATTTATATAACAAGAGGACTCACTTTTCCCATACCAATAACCCGGTCCTGCAATAACATGGTCCTCTCATTTTTATACTGGGTAAGATTCAGACTCATCTGCCTAGAACATAACCTTATCACATAGTAGTCAACTATTCAATAACAAATTAATTTCTAAAATATCATGTCTTAATATTATTGAATCATATATCTGTTTAGTACTTATTACAAGTTGTGTGTGCTACTTGTCTGACTTTGATGTTTTTAATAAGAAATAGAAGAAGTAATTAGATATTGTTGTTAATTCAATTTTGAAATGAAAATTTCTCATTATATCTCTTTCAGGCTTCTGGATAAATAATGATTGCAGAGTGGTGTGACAGTATACAGCAAGCTGTTACCATTTGCAGCTACCTGTGTGTTGAATCAGTATTTTCATAATGCATATTATATTTTAAAATTCTACAGAATATTCCCTTCAAAAAAAAGATTCAATTGCTTAAAAAAAAAGGCTTGAAAAGTGGTATTTTGAAGATGCACCCACTGGTGCCATTTGCAAATCATCCTGGTAGGCAAAGCCAAAACAGTAAATGCATGGTCCAAGCTGTATTTATAAGGCAGAATCATCCCACAAGTGGGCATCACCGGTGAGAGAGAGGTTCTTACCTAATGCCAACCTGACACACAGAGGGAACAGCTTTTCAAAATCAAATGAGTGGTCAGTGCATGAAACTAGAAAAGTAAGATTGGCAACACGTAAAATTTGGGCTTTGTCTGCCTCAGAAAAAATGAAAAATAGGTCTCATGATGATAATATGCTATCAACATTTTTTATAAATTTGGGGTACTTCTGGCCATGCTTTCATATTCATGATAAGAAAGCAGTTGTTAAATATTGAGCTGTGATTATACATGGCTTTCTGCTATACTCTTTAAACTTCTTATCCCATACCTTTAACTCCTTCCTTTTGGCCTCTATTCATTTGCCTCCTACAGATCAGCTCCAAATTCAAAATCCAGCTACTCCTATAACTTATGCAGTTATGACTTCTCAATTAAAGTTGTCTTTAAGAAGATAATGTGCCTTTCACTAAGAAAGAGCTTACACTGTTTCCATTTTCACTCTTTTTATTTCTCGAATAAGTGAACAAAGTGAAAACGGTAGAGAGTAGCCCTTCTTATTATGCGTTTTCAATAACTAAATAGCAAAAGAACATGAACCAATGGCCAGTTTCCCTCCCATTTCCTTTCTTCTAAACTTGGTTAGTAGCTATCAACTTAATCTAGTACTCCTGTGACACCAACCACTACTGTGTGCAGACAACTGAATTCAGCAGTACTCAATGACTGTAAATGACATTGGAATTATTACTCAGTCATTAATTGTTTTATCTTAGATTATTTTTCCATTAGCATTTCACATAACTGATGCCTACTCTTAGATGCTTAAAGTGAATGCATTTAATTATAAAATCAGCAGAGTCATTATGCTTTTTATATCACCTTTACATTGTATAATTACGCAAACAATGCAGTAGGTAAATAACGTGTATAGAAAAGTAAAAATTAACTAAAAAGATAACTTTTGTTTTTTATTATTAAATATCTTTTGATAGAAGGCAACTTAACAAGTTTGTTTCCTCAATAAAATGTCTTCATATGGTTTCTCCCAGAATCAAACCCAGTAATAAATATTCCAGTTCAAATATTCCAGTTGTTAATGTGAGAAACAGAAAAAAACCTCAGTAGGGGAGTAAGAGTGAGAAAGGGAAGAGAAGAAAGGCATTAAAGTGTGTGTCTTTGCCAGGTAGTTTACGGGCAACTGTAGCGAATCCATAGAGAAACTGGGAATCAGAATGATTCCACTCGAAAGATAAGGGAGCTAGGGCATTAGTGTGCCACTGTAACCAATCAGTGGCTAAGGGGCATTTCTGGGGAGTTATAGCTCCCCTCACTTCCTCCCTGTTGTCTGCACAGACTTCTACAGCTTTTTAAAGAAGCTCTTGGGCCGGAAGATAGCAGATACCCACAGTTGGAGGTCTGCCACAGTGTACCAAAGCAGTAGGGTCTAAAAGATACGGGAGGGACACTAAAAGAATTTCACATAGAAGACAAGCGCCAAAAGCAAATTCAGAGGGGTTCACAGGGATCTTAGCAATTGAGCAAAGCTAATAATAAGTCTCTTTCAACAACAGCCTGAGATACACTATTCTCTGTCATTTTAATAATGATTTATGGCCGCCATTCATTAAGTAGCTCCTTCGTGCCAGGTATTATGCTGAGTGACCAATATTCATGATCTCATTTGAAGTCCACAGCAACCATATCGTGATCATCACCAATTTACAGATGAGGAAGTTGCCGTTAGAAGGATTAAGTGATTTGCTGAAGTAACAGAGTCAGTTCTCTGACTGCCGCCCGTTGCTTTCAGCGGTCCCTAGGTTGACAGGCATACTTTCCTTGGAATGAGAATGTCATCAGCTCTGGAAAACCTACTAAAGAACCTCACTGTCCTTCAGAGAAAGGCCTGTGTCTTCTTATCTTTGAAATTCCTGCCCGTGTACCAACACTGGAGAGGTTTCCCACCTGGTGGCCCTGCCATTCCTCAGTATGGACTTTCGTGAGAAGCTCTCCGAAACCTGCCCCTAGCACCTAGAACCTAGCACTCCGCACCTGCCCCTTCCAGGTTAGCACTCTTCAAGAGCTGCGTGCTCCGTTAATTACAAACCACCTCTGCTTCTGTTTCCGTTCCCATCGGACTTCCATTCACACTGCCTGGTCATGGGTGGGAAGTTTCTTTTTTGCAGCATCCTTCCAGTCTGGCTTTTCCTTTACCTCTTCCCATTCTACACTCTGCCAAGTGGCAATTTTATTCTAAGATCTCCATTTAGAAGTTTAAAATGGACTTTTAAAAAACATCTGGGTTTTAGAACTTCAAAGAGCTAGAATGTAACCATTTTCTATAATAAATCTAAATTCTAATCCATTTTAAGTAGCATTTGGGGCAAAATAATATTTCATACTCACTTGCATTACTTCCTTTTTGCTCCTGATTCTCCAAATCTTTCTTAAAACCTTCAAACTTTAAGTCCCCTGATGCTCTCATAACCCATTTTCAATTATTTGTATCAAAGGAAGGGAATATCATGAGAGAAAAACCTTCTATGTTACTTTACCGGCCTAATTTCTAGACAAAAGCTTTGAAGCAGTAACAGATAGAAGAAACGTTAAATCCAAATAACCATGGCTAGGAAGACAGCCCAAGGATTAGCAGTGAAGGTCAAATCCTACTACAACAATTCCATGGAGAAAACTGGTATCTTTTGTTGTGGTGACATTTCAGAGAATTTGGTACCTTGTTAAAGATTACACTTCCAAGATCAAAATGGATAGCGATGAAGCACTCTTGGAAATAGAAAGTAAGAAGACGTGACTAACAGTGGTCTTTTGGAAGTTATAAACGGTACTTAGTGACTGATAGGAAGGATAAGTAACACATTACTGTTCAGGGAATTTTGTTACTTTCAAACCACGGGGAGGACTTGGGGGCAGCAGCAGCGGCGTCTGCCTTGACTAGTCTTCCTTCTTGCACTTTGGTTGTGACACACAATTAAGTGTTAATCTAAACGTAGACACAGGCATGTGTGTGCACCCACACGCACACACACTTACTGAGAAAGGGAAACCTTCACAGGGTCCACGCTTGAAAGAACCGAAGGTCTTTCATCAGTGTGAGTAGAGGCTTCCTTCACATCCTGGAATCAGTTCCACAGAAATATTTTACCTTTCTCAAAAATGAAACTGAAGAGGCTTCCAGGAGCTAAGCTGAAGTTTTCTTCTTTTAAAATAAGCAATGGAGTAAATATTTGAGGATACCAAGAGACTCAGGCCAGTCCATACTTTTAAAAAAATTGAAATTAATTTATACAGACACACTGAATTCATTTTTCTTGTTTTACAATTACTTTTTAAATGTTTGAGCAGATCTGAAACACACTCACACCCCCCCCAACACACACACACACACACACACACACACACACTTTAGGGGAGGAGAGTGGGTCTTGAATAATGTATTAAGCAATCAGTTTTAAGGGGAGAGAGATTTTCTGGCTTTTTAATAACTTCTGAAACAAAAACGGTTGCCTGTGGTGTGGTCCAATTATAACTCCATTGCCACCCTTGAAGCAGGCCCAAAAGGCACGTCCCCTCTGTTCTGGGGGAGCAGCACTGCACGCTGAGCTGGCACAGGTTTGCACCAGAGAGATTTCTCACAGACATTTGCAAGTACTACATGTTTCCCACTTCTCACAACCTGTGGCATACTTCTCCTCTGGTGGTGCATTTCATCACTATTGTCATTGATTTAATCTTTTCCTCAAGACAAGGAAAGAAGCCATTAAATGTATAGAAAGTGTCCGTGAAAAGGAATTTGATCAAAGGGCTCTAGAATTACCCTTTCATCCTCACAAGGTTGGGGGACAGGAAGAGGAGACTGTTAAGAGGACCAGGAGTCACAAAGCTGGAAATTATGCAAGTGTGTTGGCCCTCACTGTTATATGCTGCTAAGACTCTGCCCCAGAATTCCTTAAATTCTGTTCTTTCATCATTTGTTATTTCCGTTCAGCTGTTACATGTGCTCTTTTCTATAGTGATGGCCCTTTCAGGTCCTGAGGTCATTTAGAATAACACAAAGAAAGATTTGCCTTGCAGAATCTTAGAAGATGTCACTGATTTTATGTTACTCCTAGCAGAACTAAGAGTCTGCTTAGATGTCAGCTTTTAGAGGGAGAAAAACAAAAACAAAAATTTACTGTCCCACTTAGCCTCAGTGACCTGTCTAGTCCCATGTGGGACACTGGTCCACACATAGAATTCTAGGTCACTGTCCACATATTAATGGATGCTCAGTTAAATTCAATAGCTTCACTGCACCCCATTGCCCACAGACTGAAGTCCAAACTTGTTAATACAGTCTACAGAGCCCTGCCTCTTGTCCCAGACACACCTGTCACTCTCTCCCTTGCATTTCACATCCCAGCCATACTGAAGAATATGTATATTCTCATCTTAGGGATTCTTCACAGACTGTTCCCTCTTCCTAAACTTTCTCCATTCCCTCCATCTTTGCCTGCGAAGGCCCTGGAAAATTCCTACTCACCCGGCAGATCTCCAATATCTCTTCCTCTGAGAATCTTTCCTGGGTCTTCCATCCCCTAACCCCACCACTAGGCCTCGTTGGTCGGCCCCCCTGTCTGCATGCACAGTTTGTACATACTTCAGCTATCTCCTGTATTGTAGTTGCCTATTTATTCATCAGTCTCTCTGACTGAACTGTAAGCTCCTTAAAGGCTGAGAATTTGTTCCTTTCACTGTTGTATCTCAAAACCCAGAATACAAACTAATATGTGATAGCAACTCAGTAAATACCTATTGAATGAATGAATGAATGAATGACAAACTGACCAACCCCTATGCAATTCCTCACTCCGTGATCTGCAACCCAAATCACAGCCCAGTATTCCTGATTGGCTTTCCTGGTCCTGCGGCATTTGTGAAATTCCAGCAACATCCTTCCCGTTCCAGACAACTCTACCCTGGTAATTTGCTCTCCTTGGCTCTTGTTATACCTGTGTTACCTACACACCAGTCTTCTTTCACCATATCCGAAATCCTCTGAGCCAGTGCAGCAGCTTCCCTTCGTGGTGCCGTGAAAGAGAAGAAGGCAGATGAAAATCCCTTTGCTCTCTGCGGGGAGCAACACCATGTCTTCAAGGCCTAGGCAATGCCATTGTCAGCCCAGAAAATTCATGTCTTTTCTGTAGCCTTACACCTGCTTTTTTCCTGCAAGTGAGGGTCCAAAGAGTACATCAGAGAATTTTCTGGACCTCCATAGCTGTAAATAAACTCCACCTCTGAAACATTGTCTAGATAGGACCAAATATAAGAGCCTGCCCAGTGATCTCCTCTGTGATCTCCCTTCTGGGAACTATGTGTAGTTCACTGTTGTTTCCACAAACCATAAAAAGTGGTCTTAAAACTCAGGCCTCCACCTGGTCCCCAGAAACAGCCAAGCTTGGGTATGCCTGTGCTCTCTAAACGAATAGAGCCTGATTGCGTATCCAGAAGTATAACAAGACTGTTTCTGTCTCTCTGGGGACCTGGAATCTTTCACATCACTCCAGCTAAATCTCCCAAGACTTTACCCATAAAAGGTAAGAGCCGTATTAATCCAAGTTTTCACAGGCTTCATCATTTTTTGTCAGTCACATGCAGCTATTCCCAGGAAGATTCCATTTTGAATTGAAAACATGGTTATGAGGATGAGAGTGACTTTGGGGATCCCTCTTAGATATGGGCTTCCAGACTTCTGGGAAGTTCAGGGAAGGTCACCCAAGCTCAGGGAAGCCCAAAGAAGTAATTGCAGTCAAGAAATGACCATGGCTTCTGAGATACCACATAAAAGATGCCACATCGTACCCAGAACTCCTCAAGCAACTTGTGACTTTCAGCAGTCAATGTGTACCTTCCTTAAGCTGCCTCTGGTCCATCAGTACCGTGGTCCATCAGTAGGCTGCCAGAATTTGTCAATAAAAATATGCCACCCACCTTAACTTGAATTTCAGATAAACAACAAATAATTGTTTTTGATGTATCTTATGCAATAGTGGGGGCATACTTATGCTAAAAATGTACTCGTTTTTCTGACATTCAAATCTAAACATCCGGTATTTTATGAGTTGATTCTACTCATTAGAAATTGTGGAGGCTCTTCAGGATCAGATACACGGACCCAGAGATGACCCAGAGAATCCTTGACTTTTATTTATACACTCTGAATGAGTAATGAACTTTCCATTCCAATAAAGGCAATGAAGCATATCCTCAATTTTAGGGTTTTTTCTACTTGTCATTATCACTGCCTTTCTTATTTTAAAGAAATGTTTATTTTTTCCCAACCTAATAGCTCATCAAAAAGTATTTGAAAGTTCATTAAACAAAAGCAAAACAACATGAATCTGAAAAATGAGGGGAACCTCCTGCTGTCCAGTAAAAAAGTACTAGGAAGGTTGAAAACTCCAAACTTAATAAGCAAAACTCTGCAAGGTTATTTCCACAGCTTGATGTCCTCCCACACTCTGAAACTATGATTGCATCAAGAATGTAGAACTGCTAACCAAATTTAAGGCCTTATGATTCCATCAAGTTGAGGATGCTACTGTATCAAGAAGTGAGCGGAGAAACTGTCCCAGGGACCACGGCAGTCTGTGGAGCTCTTCCAAAGCCCGGAATGGAACCAGGGGAAGCTTTTGCAATGGGGCACCACCTTGGCCCCAATAATACTACACTCCCAGTTCTTGCAACTTTACGTAGCTTTCCATGTATCTTCATTTTTCTGTGACTATTTGTACTATAGCCTAGACTTGACATTACATAAATTGCATACAAGAAGCTATTTTAAAAAAAAGGAAGGGGGTTGGGAACCCTGAATCTACACTTTATAGTCCCTGGCTTGCCCTCATCCAGGTGCTTAGGGTTTCTAAAAACAGACAGTCAATTTAGTTAACCGGCTCCATATAAAAATCCCATGCTTATGTAAAAATCTAACATGATCTTTAAAGGTTTTAGTGGCAAAATTATCAAGTCTTCCAGATGAAAGCAATAGAGCAAAGTAATTAAAGGCATGAATTTTGGCTTGTTCTAAAGGCACAGAGGAGTCACTTGGCCTCTATGTATTTATCTGTACTTATCTGCACTTATTTGTCACTTACAGTCAGCAATTACACTTATTCCAGGGAACACTGTGAAAATTACATATGATAATTATATAAAAAACAGTTACAAGAGTGCCTGACACACAGTAAACATTCTGCAGGTATTAACCATTACCTACTGGAAATATTTCTCCATGAAAAGGATTTTTTTATCAGTGGATGACTCAATGGGAGAGAGTGAATCATAGAATTACAGCATTTTGGAGGTGACCTATTTCATATTCTATGTGAAAAAAGAAAACTGTTTGTGTATAGAAAAATGTCTGAAAGTTTGCATAGCAAATGGTTAACATGTTAACTTTGAGGACTGGAATAAATTAGGGAAGAAATGAGGAAAAAAATTGTTTCACTCCATTTCTAAATCGTTTGAGTTTTTACACTGAGACTTTTAATATATTATTTGTATAATTTTTTTAAAACGTGGCAGGATAAACATTCTGAAGTTTTCCTGATATGTCTGTGTTGTTATTTTGGAATTAGCAATATTTCTTTCTATCTCTGGATCTACCCCATTGAGTCAGCGGGCTAGTCTGTAGAAAAGAGATGATATTAATAGAACAAAAATGAAGGGGGAGAAAAGGAGTCTAGACAATGGGAACAACTCACAAAGACGCTATTTTTAAGAAAGGATGATTCCTTGTGATTAAAGGAATTCCCTTGGCTGAGGATAAAGGGAGGTCAGAGGTGGCTGCACAAGGGAACCGACCAGAAGGAGACACGCACACACATATGTGTGCAGAATGAGCATTCTGAGACCACTCTGCCTGCCTCGGTGCAAGCGTGCATCTCCAGTAGCCGGCACTGCGCCCATGCCTCCCCAGCAAGCGTCGAATCCAGGGGTGCCCTATCCAACCTATTCTGCACCCACCATGCCCGGACACTCCCAAGCCCCTGAGCTGTGGATGGTCCCAACACCTCAGGGGTAGCAGTGATGTGGAAGGGGAGCCCCTGCTCCTGCACTTGGTGGGAACAAACAGAAGCAGCTCGGAACTCGCGCAGGCCAGAGGTTTTCTCCATATGGAATAGTCTGGATTGATGCACCCTGTCTGGGCGAGGTGCACCTCATTGATCTTGGAATTTCTTAGCATTTGATATGAGTACAGAGTACAGTAACCTCAGGCATGAACACAATCTTCAGCCACTCCCTCATATGCTCTGGACTAGTATGGTCTGGTCCCAGCTGAACTCAGGAATGCAGAAAAAGAACAAAGTTCCCAGATGGTTCCAGGAGTTATGCCCACATTCCCTTAGACCAGAGAGGGCTCATCCTATGATATGATAATGGCATCTGCCCCATAAAGTTATTCTGCAGACTAATTAAATAAACCATACAAATGCTTAGAAGAGAGTCTGGCTCATGGTAAGTTCTCAGTAATAGTTAGCTAATTTTATTGTTGTATTTTACTCCTTATTTGGCAGGTTTAAAGATTAAACTCTCATGACCCCTAAGAAAAATTAAACTAGTTTTTCTATCAACAATGATTCAGGCTCTAGGTTTAATGAGGCATCAAAACTACTGTTAAAAAATAAGGGGCCTTACAATTTTGAAAAAATAGAATACCTTGAAGAAGAAAGGGCCTGGCCGAGAGACTAGGACAAATATTTCCCAGGATTAAAAGAGAGGGATCTGGGGACCAGGAACATCAGGGTGCCCAGGTCAGATTCTTGGCAGCACCATGATGAGGCCAGGACATTTCAGAGTGGAATGTCAGCAGAGAAACATAAGAAGAGAACTCTAGGCCTCTGCACTCCAGGTTTCTCCAAAAAGCATGCCAGAAACAGCAGGAATCGGTCAAGTCTGAGGCAGCTATTGCAGGCAGGGCTATGGGAGTGTCCACTGAACCTGTATGGAGAAGTAACTGGAGATCAAAGGGCCCTTTCGGCTTCATCCCCACCCTAGTATACCACAACCCCCCCCACACACACACACACAAACATGCACACACACACACACACAGAGAGAGAGAGACCCCTTGGCACAGATTAAACACACAGAAACTTCACAATGTGTAGCAGATATTCTTCACAGTTTGTGAAATGGGACCATTCCCTAATTTTACTTTAAGCGCAATTCCCTTCCAATTTGGGGATTTTTGTTATTGCTCTATTTAAGTGGATTTTAGAACACATTTATCCCATGATTTTTACCTAAATCATCTTAGCTAGGTGTGGATTCAAAGCTCAGCTTAGGAAATTGTCCAAGGAGTCTAACTTTCTGGGAAGTATTCTTGGTATGAGCATTGTTCTTAGAAGGTTTGAAACTCAATTGTTGGTCTCCTTGGGGACTGCTAAAGAAGGTTGCCAGACAGGGAAGCTCTCATAATTGCAAGAACACCAGTGAGGTTGCCCCTTTTTGACAATGTAATGTCCTATAATTTTCAAGGAATAAAAGGAAATTATAAAAGAAGATTCAAAGTTTACTGAAATAGCAAAGTTTACTGAAGTAGCAAAAAGGCGTCAGTGTGGGAGGGAGACAAGCAAAGGACTTGGAAAGACAGGAAGGGTTTGCCAAAGAAGAGAGAAAAAAAGAAAGATTCCTAATGGGTTAACCTATAGAGTTAAGAAGAACTCCTCATGTGCAAATACTATGACATAAAGTAGATAGAATTTATCAGAAGTTTCTGAGAATATAGTAAGAATCATGATCATCAAATTATAAATTCCCTACAATGGCATTTCAGGGGGATACTGAGGAGGGGCAGTAAATGCTTATAAGACTACAGTAGCAAGTAGACAGTGGTTTCAGGGGAAGATCAGTCTTGCAGAGCGTGTATCAGTCATGGAGAAACCAAGGAGACATGAACAAACAGGGTCATTGCCTATGTATTCCTACTTCTCTCCATTAGGATTTAAACTTCTTATGAATCCTATCAGTTAAAAATTCAACACTTTCAGTTCTGGGAGTCTTGAATGACACTAGTAAAATGCCAACATAAATGAAAACTTAATAGCTTTCCACCTGCAGCACCTGTGCAGATAAATTGTACCAGGCTTCAGACAAGTTGAAGAGCCTTGATATGTTATGTGTGGAACAGCTGGTCCAGTCAGTGTTCATTTGCTGAATGGCTTCTGTAACTATGTCCTGCAACACTCTGAATCCTACCTACAGGCTGTCATGTTTTTCCTCTTCATGCTTTACAGCTGAGATCCCCAAACCCCAGGCCACAGACACTTCAGTGGCTGCGCAGTAGGAGATAAGCGGGCCGGAGGGACGGGACTAGTGAACAGAAGCTTCCTTTGTAATTATAGTCTCTCCCATTGCTCACATCACTGCATAATCTCCGCCTCCTGTCAGATCAGCTGGGCCATTAGATTCTCATAGGAGCGTGACCCCCCCTACTGTAAACTGCGCATGCATGGGATCCAGGTAGCACGCTCCTTACGCGAATCTAATGCCTGATGATCTGAGGTGGAGCTGAGGCGGTGATGCTAGCGCTGGGGAGCGGCTGCAAATACAGATTATCACTAGCAGAGAGGTTTGACTGCACAATAAATGCAATGATCTTGAATCATCACAAAAGCATTCCCTCCCCCATGTCCATGGAAAAAATTGTCTTCCATGAAACCAGTCCCTGGTGCCAAGAAGGCTGGGAAACACCGCTTTACAGAGAAGCCTTCACCCCAGCAAGAATAGCAATGAGAACTCTTGTTTCTATAAACAATACTCTACCAATTTATGTGGAATAAATCCTAGGTATTTGAAGCACTCAGTGCAAGAGAAAAGTCAAAAAATCTTCCAAGGAAAGGAGAGGAAATGGTGTAGACTTAGGAAAAGAAGAGGAAAGAGCTATTATAATTCCATTCCTGGTGGGCTCAACACCAGGTGAAAAGGGACAAAGGTGAAGACTATGGGTGCAGCCGTTGTCACAGAGTGAGTGGGATCCTTGAGGGTGGTGTGAGTACAGAAGGGTCAGATGAGCCTCAAATTCTGAATTCTTTGGGATGACAGTTAAATGAGGCACTAGGGATCCTGAGGCAAGGGATGTGGATATGCAGATTATATCCCAGACGGAGAGGCTAGGAAGCATGTGGCTGGTGTGGAAGCTGGCTTATTATTATTGAAATAATACACCACCAGATCACTGGCACCATTACTGATTCAATACAACCCCACGAATATCCCTTCCAGGCTCTCAAAAAATCCATTAGATACATTCTGCTTAAATTGACAAAATCTCTGAACTTCAAGTTATTCCCTCCTAACTCTGTAAGTCCTCTAAGGCCTGGCTTGGCCCCCTATTCAGATTAGGAAGACACATTACTCCCCCCTCACCTTTAAAATGCCATGGAAAACCTCACACAGCAAAATCAGTCTTCAGTGCCTTCTAGATGCCTTTCATTCCAGAGGGTGGTAGCAGAGGTGTGAGGGTGAAGTTCAGAGATAATAGGGCCAAAACCTTGAGAGGCCAGAATAAGAATTTATTTGAAAATTGAAATACTAATGTGAGAACTGGAAGTACCAGAGCTCATTGGCTCGAACTTCTAATGTAGCAGTTTCTTCCTCAAACTCTTGATCATGGTCATGTGGCCTCCCATTGAGTGCTACAACGGAGTCTCCCCATCTCAAGAGGAAAGTGCTCCATGGACAGCTCCAAGACAGAGAAATTTTCCCACTGTCTAATGTTTCTTTGTGATGCCACAACTAGCAGTCCCTTCTCCAGGCCAGACTCGGGAGACATGCAGGCCACCCTCCGGGCCTCTGCAACTAACTTCCTTTCTCTGGCCAAGGAAGCAAGCAGGCTCGGAGAAAGAGCTGCCACAGAGCTTGCCGCTTCCTAGTCGCTTCATCTGAACTCAGTGGGGTTTGTCCTGGTCTCGCGTGAAACATGGTATCCAGCCTTGGAAAAATCATCACACAGAATCCTAACCAATCCTATAAGCTCTGGTATTGCTGCCTCTGGGAAAGGCTGGTAGATATCTTTAGTGCTGACGTGAAACCTCATTCACAAACCACTAGAGAGACA
Source organism: Lepilemur septentrionalis (assembly GCA_963573855.1). Lineage (NCBI taxonomy): Eukaryota > Metazoa > Chordata > Mammalia > Primates > Lepilemuridae > Lepilemur > Lepilemur septentrionalis. The sequence goes on from CAUYMX010076084.1 coordinate 20,043, forward strand.
AAAGTAGATGAAGAGATAGATAGATTAATTTGTTAATTAAATAATGTATCCAGACAAGGTCTGGAAAACAGTCTGTATTGCATACGATGTTTATATGTTAGCCTGAGTGCTGGTCCCTTCATCTGCCTTCATACCACTGGCATCCTGTCTGTGTCTCCATGGTCCTTTCTTCTCCCTGGAAGTGAGAAAACAAATGAGGCAGAACAGGAAGAGACAAGAAGCAATATAAGCTCTGCTAGTCAGAGTTACCTTTCCCCTTTATCTTAAAGCTCAGAGCCATGCACAGCACAGTGAGCTTGTTTCCAGATCAATTGCAGCAAAATGAAGGTTCTAGAACATTTCCAGGTCTCTTGGGACCTCACTTCCATGTTGCTCCTTCTTCAAATTTTCCTTTCCCCCAGAGGGCTGTGTCCATGAGTTGAGATTCCAGCTCAGGCCAAAAGCTCTCGGACCCCAAACCTCTGATCTTGCCGGACCCCCTGTCCTTTCTTCAAGCCAGTCCTGGCCCTTGACCTCATGCTGAGCTCTCTCTAGAAGGGCTGCAGTATTTCCTCTTAGGGTTGAGAACAATCGTGGAGATGCTGAGAAAGTTCCCAGTAAAACTCTCCACCTTCTCATTTATTACATAGAGGTGAACTCCCCTGGAAGCACTGGCTACTCCACAAGCAGGTGCAGCTGCAGAGCGGCCAGCTGGCCCAGCACATCCCTGCAGCCCCCTCCCTTGGGTTCCCCTGGGCCCTCGCAGAGCAGGCTTGGAACACCGCAAACCCAGGCCCTACCTCTCCCAAGAGAAGGCCACACCGTCTTTCAGGATCTTCTGGCCCATGAATCTCAGTTGCTGTGTAAAAACCAAAACAGAGAAAGACACTTCTTAGTTAATAAGGAAAGGAGCTCTGTTAGCTCTTGGAAATTCTCAGACATTCCTGCAGGAGCTGGAAAGCTCCGGGCAAATCCCCAGTTACAACCATGACTTTATTAGATGCCTGGGCAAGAAGCAGGGGCCTGGTTATCCCCTCTTCCATTGTTCCCTGAGCCAGTAAATCCCCCAGGTCTCCCTTACAGAGACTGGAGGACAGTACCAGCTCGGAGAAGGCGTAGCTCCCTCAGCAGACCCAGCCCTTGCTCACTTCCTGTCCTTCGGGGGATGAAACACACAGCCTGGACATTGGCTCCAGGGTCTCCGCAGACCAAGGTCTTCCCTTGTGGGCTGCTCCCCCTCATTCTCCTTTTCTTCTTGCTTCTCTTCCTCCTCCTCGCCCTTGTCCTTCTCCTCCTCCTGGGTGCTCTCGGATTCCACATTGCCCGTCAGCTGAGCCATGGTGAGATGAAAGACGTGGCAGCTAAAGCCCTCCCTGATCCCGTACTGCACATGCTCCTGCAGGAGCTCCACAGTGGAGAAGACCCGGCAGCAGGCCATACACCTGAAGCCGATCTCCATGGTCACCAGCCAGTCAGGCGTCCTGGCCCTCGGTCTCTCCTCAACGACCGGTGACCCTGGCAGGCTATCTGACTCTGCCCTCTCCTCGTGCTCTTTCTCCTCCCCGCTGGGCTCACTGTCAGACAGGAGGTTTCTTGTGGACACATCAGAGGGGGGAGTTCCTACCCGCACGTTCTCAGGAAGGGTCACTTCTTCCATCCTCGGCTGCTTTTCCAGTGACTCTGAGGTTTCCTCTGTCTCCCAGGAGACAGCCACACCTTTTTTCATTTGTACCTGCATGTAGTATATTTTCATGCCCTTTCCCTCTTTGTTTATACACAGAGAGGACACACAGGTCTTATAGGATGAACAGGATGACAAGGAGACATGTGAGCGGGGCAGAGTCTCCCCTCGTTCCTGAACCTGAGCTAGGGGTGATCTAGGTTGGGGACTTTCTTGATGTAATCTCCGGATTCCTGGGAAAGAAAATTAGAAACATGAGAACATGCACGGGGCCCACCGAGGGAATGTAAATTGAATACGTGAGGTGTGGGAGAGAAGGACTGTGAAGTGAGGCAGTTGTGTGAGGAGCTTGCTGTTTGTTGTTCATATTGTGGGAGAGTGAATCTGGTGTCCTTGTGTGTGTAGGGATGTTGGTGGGATGTGTGTGCTATGAGGATATGAGCTTGTGACCTCGCTGGTGTGTTATTTGTGGAATGTGGGAAGTGGTGTGGGAGAATGGCGCTGTAAGTCATGTTGTTTGGGCTGTGTGTGTGCTGAGAATGTATCTGTGTGGAGTGTGGCTCCATGTGTGAGGTGTGTGCCTGAACTGGTGGTCCCACTGCAGTATGGGAGGCCTGTGATGAGAAACTCTGTCCTTTTCTGGAAGGTAAAGACAAAAGCAAGGCTCACATAACTCCTCTGAAGGTGTTTAATCTGGCCCCTTGGCCCTACTCCCCAAGTCCAGACCTTTCTGGCCCCTGCTCCCTGACTGCCCATCGTAATCATGTCAGAGCTCATGCTCTCCCACACTGAGCTCATATCCACATGGTCTAAGAGCTCTATCACCCTGCTAGGGCTTCTCTGCAGATCCCTGACCACCTCCAACTTCACTGGGTTTCCTCTCAGCCTGATGCTTGGATCTATATGCCTCCTGCCCCTCACCCAAGGCATCCCACTCCAAAGAGTCTCACACCCAAGGGGCCCCAAACCAAAGAATCTCACATCCAAAGAGTCTCACTGCAAAGGAGCTCCACATCCAAGGAGCCCTGCAGCCTTACCACTATGGATGAGCTTGTATGGAGAAGAAACGCAGGAGAAATATTCAGAGGTAGAGGAGAACTCCCCTACTCCTAGGCTCCAGCCTTTGGCCACTCCAGTGCATACAGGCTGAGGGGCATCCTCTTGCAACTTTAAGATTCCTGAGAAAAATATGAAAGGCACAGAGACATAGTGGGGTGGGCAGGTTTGTGCAACATCTATCCATCCAACAAATATTGATATTTACTGAGTTTCTGACATATGTCAGGTGTGGTGAATACACAAGTCTTAGAGGCTGGCTCCTAGTTGATATTCCAGTATTTAATTATTGTCAACAGTTATTTTGTTAGTGTCTTGTTAGGAATGTAGACCTGTGTGCTTATTGTGAATATGTCTGAAGTATAAGAGTGATGTGTATCAGTAGCATTTGATAAGTTTGTAGTCGGTATGATGAATATAGTGGAAACTTGAGCGTCTGTGTCTGTGGAGAGTTTCTGTGCATGGTTTGTGTTCACAACTTGGGAATTTTTCAATATGCAACTTTGCCTGATTATACGTTATTTATGATGTATATTCATTCATTTATTTGGCAATATTTCGTGAATAGCTACCACGTATCAGGCACTACTACACTATCCCAGACTCTGGAAATACTAAATAAAACAAAGGTCCCGCTTCTAATTGGATCTTCCAGTCAGTAGGGGAAGACAGACACTAAATATAAATAAGTAAGTATCTAATATGTCAGTTCATGAATATATAATGGTCAACAGATTTAGCAAACAAAAATACCTGATGCCCAGTTAAATTTGAATTTCAGACAAATCACAAATAATGTTTTAGTGTAAGTATGTCCCATGCAATATTTAAGTCATACCACATAGACCAATAGGACAAAATAGAAAACCCATAAAGAAAGCCACATAGCTACAACCAACTGATTTACGACACAACAGACAACAACATTCACTGGAGAAATGATGCCCCTGCCCCTAACACACACACCACGGAGAACTACTTAGCCATAAAAAGGAATGAAATAATGTCTTTTGCAGCAACTTGGATGGAACTGGAGATCACTATCCTAAGTGAAGTATCTCAGCAATGGAAAAACAAATACCACATGTTCTCACTTGTCAGTGGGAGCTAAATGAGGAGTATATATGGTCATAAAGTGGTATCGCAGACATTGGAAACTAAGAAGGGGGGCTGGGAGGGAGGTGAAGAATAAAAATCTACCTATCAGGTACAATGTACACTATTTTGGTGGCAGGTATACTGAAAGCCCTAACTTCAGCTTATACAATTCATCCACATTAAAAAAAAACACTTGTACCCCTAAATATATTTAAATAAAACATATATATTTGATTCATACTTATTTTTAGTGTAAGTATGTTTGATGCAGTATTTGGAATATACTCATACTAAAAAATCATGTGTGGTTTATTGGAAGTTCACGTTTAACCGGACATCCCATATTTTATCTGGCAACTACAACAAGGGCTGTGGTGGTGAACCTGCGCATTACTGTAGTTTGTGCAAAGTGGGCCTGACATTGCTACACGGTGTGTTACAGATGCAGCACATATGACATGTGACTGGTTCTAATAGAGGTATTTAGAGACAGTTTAAGATAGCTGTGTTTGTGTGAGAGTTAAGGAGAAACACACACAAAATCTCCAGAGTTCGATGTGGGAAGAGAGGACTGTCGCACACATGGGCTGTCCGTGCGTGTAGTAGAGGAGTGGTGCGTGTGTGTAACTATATGCACTGTGTGTGATTTAATAAAGCAGTTGCATGTGGAGGTGTGTGACTTTTCTCTGTATTAGAATTTATATGGGTATGTGAGTGATTATCTCATGGAAGACCCTTGACAAGAATTCTGTATACACGGTTACGTATGCTGAGTGTTGCCCAGGTCTAGGCATGGTGACAGGAACTTCACCCCACAGACTTCACATCTGGTGACCACCCCACCATCATCCCCACTGCGCCCCCTCCTAACACACACACACACACAGACAAAACATTCTAAAGTGTAAGGGGTGATGCCGGAGAGGAAAACCGTTGCCTTCCCCTTCCTGTCCCAGCCCCCTGCCTGGAAACCTGCCCACTCTCCACTCCTCCATCCCCAGGGCTCGCCCTGTAGTCCTCATGCCCCTGGGCCTCATGGAAGTTCTTGGGCTCTAATTCAAGTAGCAGCCTCTAACTAGATTTCTGGGCCCGGCTCCTTCTGCCCCACCTCCTACGTGTGACCACGCCCATTTCAGGGCAAGCTACTTGTTTACACTGAATGTAAACAAGAAATAAAAGTCAAGATGATCAGTATGCGCAGTTATTACACAGCCTGGGAAGGAAATTGACAGCTGTCAGTGTTCTCTGTTCCCCAGGGTGCTAACAACATCTCGCACCCATCCTTCACAGTCTCAGTCTTATAAGACGCTTCCCCTCCCTTCATTTCCTCTGGAAAGCCCCACACCTCTGGATTCGCAAACTCCAATTGATCAAATGGTAAATTCGTCCTGCAGAAGGAATAAAATCTCCATGGTTTCCGTATGACACCACCACTAGACAAATTCTTAATCTACTTTCTAACAAACAATTCACTTCTCAAGATATTTTTCAACAAGGTCTTTAACTCATTGGGCTACTCTCCTCTTTGCCAAAATGGACATTGCCATTCATAGATTTCTATCAGTGCCCTTCAGAACCCCCAGTCAGGGACCCCAGGGAAGAGCAAACACAGAGAGTAAGAGAGAACAAGGAGACTGAGAAAAGCTGCATCGCTGGGTCTGTGTAAGTGGGACCCCAGCCTGCCAGGAGCCTGGCATAGCTCTGTGTGTCAGGAGCCCCAGGAGAGGAGTTCTCAGAGCAGCAGGGCTGACTTTCTGTCTGCCAGGGGCCTCTGGACTTCAAGTGCCATCTCACATCCCCGCTACCCTCGAGATGCATATGGCAGCATAGCCAATGCCAGGTCTCTCCCTCCCGACTTCATAGGTGGCACATTCTCCTCAATCCTTCCTTCCTAAAGAAGGCTCAGGTTGGCCAGCAACCCCTGTGCCCCAGACCCTACCCAGCACATACCTCCTCCCTTCTCAGTTTCCTGGGACTCTTCATTCTCCAGATGTTTCCTCTTTTGTCGCCGTTTCATAGTATCAGCTAGAAGAGTCCCTAGAAGATGCTTAATGTCCAGCTTCCCCTTTTCCCTACAGGTTGGCCCTTCCTGGCTCTCAGCAAATCCGTTAAAATGATTCAATACAAATAAAAATAGTCGAGTCTCCCAAATAGCTAAAGAACTCAGACCACTTAGCGAACCAGCAGCACTGCCCAGTGCTCCCCACACTGCAGGGCTGTTAAGGTTCATAGGTCACCAAGCCCACGGCAGGATTCTCTGACCTCAGTGATGACATCAGAGCATTCCATGGACATATGTCCAACACAGTCTCTGCAATGGCAGAGACCTTGTTTTCAAGAACAATTCCTTTTTCCCAATGGAACCTCTCTAATGAATTCAACTCTCTTTCAAATGTGGCAGAATATTTTGAGATGTTAACATGTTTCTGTTTAACTTTTTTTCTTTTCTTTATTTCACTCTTTCCCTTCTGCACTCAGGCAGGTAACAGGCTCTGTGTTCATTGCTCACAGGAGGGGTATGGCAGGGCTGAAAGCAAAAATAGCAGGCTGAAAATCCTGACTTTTGTTTCTAAAATCCCAAACTCCATAGAAAAGAGAAAACTTGAGCAGAGACATAATGGAAGCAGGATTTTTAAGATAAACCATGCCTTTCTTACCCTACTACAGTATTGAGAGGCACTGATTAGGTCAGAGAGAGAGAGAGAGCGGCAAAGCACAGAAGCAAGGAGCCCTGTAAAGTGTGGCTGGAGAGGTAGATGTGGCAAAAACTGCAAGAGGAGATGGCTGTATAGTGCACACGAACAGATCACAGCAACCTGTCCCATGCGTGGCACAGGAGCCACTAAACGTCAAGTAGCCATGGTGACCAAGCTGATGGACATCCAACTATAGCTGTGTGCTCCAATAGTCAGTGACCATGCTCTCACCCTACCCTCAAAACCTTGGTCCTGTATGATTTCTAAATAGGGGTGAGTGGAAATCCAAATAGGACATCAGCAGGACCAAGGCTTAAATTACAAATAAAGTGGAGTTATAAAAAAAAATTCCATACTATTTCTTGCACATCTCTGCTCATGGGCTGAAATTTATACCAGTTATAAGTGGCAACCCATCTGGATCTCCCTGATTCCAATCCAAAATTAGAGACACCTCATTCTGAGTCAGTGGCCGCAATCCAGGGGGAACGCTGGTGTACAGGAATGAGGTGGACTCCAAGAAGTCGCTACTGTCATTAGCAGTGCCCAGTGGACTACAGTGAGCCTAACTTTAAAAGAGAATTGTAGAGTGTCTTAAAGTCCTCAGGCAGAAGAAGAATGGATACAGAGCAAATGTAACCTTGTGAAAATTTGCTGATGAGATTAAATATTCCAATTTCCTAGAGAATTTCTAAAAAAGAAGGGACAAAGAGCATTTTTTTTAATTTCATGCTAGAAATTTCAACATACACAAAGTAGAGAGAACTGCGTACTAGGAGCACAGCTCCATGTACCCATCACCCAGTTTCGACAATTGTCAATATTCTGCCATTCTCGTTCCATCCACGCCCCCTCACACACACACACACTCACACTTTTAGTCTTTTGTTCATTTTTTTTAGTTTAGGTGTTTTGAGTGGGCGAGTGGAGTGCTGAATTTTTAAGCAAATCTCACACATTATGCCATTTCTTCTTGAATGTAGCAATATGCATCTCCAAAGATAAGAACTTTTTGACATAACAGAAATATCATTATCTCACCAAACAAACTTAACCATAATTTCTTTATATCATTTAATAACCAAGTCATATTCAATTACCTTCAAATATGTTAAAATATCTTTTTATAACTGCATAATTGAAATCAAGAGCCAAACAAGGTCCACACATAGCAATTGGTCGATGTATCATTCAGCCTACAGCATTTCTCCCTCCCTTTTTATGGCACTTGTTAGTTGAAAGGACTAAGTAATTTCTTTCATAGAATTTTCCACAGTTTGGAAACAGTTGATTGTATTTTTGTGATGTCATTTAAAATGTTCTCCTATTAACTGTATTGCCCTGTAAACAGGTGATTAGATCTAGAGAGCTGATTAGATTTAGATTCAACTTCTTGTTATTGCAAAATTGTTTTATAGGTGATGCACCTCCTATTGGATCACAACAGAAGAAACATAAAGTTGTCTCATTTTTAATGTGTTATAACTGATCAGTGGGTTCAGGTGCTGTCAGCTTGATCATTCCATTATAATGTCCCCATCAGCCTTTTAAAAAATAACAGCAACCGTTAATGATTATTACTCCATTAAAAGTTAAAATTTCATTAGTAGTCTTAATTCTATCATTCCAAAGAGGATGATTCTTAAGGCATTTTTCTTAGATCCTGAATTTCTGAAAGAACTAAACCTCTCTCCAGAAAAGGCAAGACAATTCCAATGGGATGAGATCAGGATCTCTAAACGAGGACCAGTGGAGTTTGTCACAGAAAGTCAAAGCTAGCTTAGGGGACACTTCTGCCATTCCTTCATGTCTTCATTCGTTCTTCATCCTATAAATATTTATTGAATGCCGACTACATGCCAGACACTCTAGATGCTATAGGTGAACATCTAAGGACAAAAAAAATAAAAATATTTTCTCTTCATTCTAGAGGGAGAAGACAGACAATTTTTTAAAGTAAGTAAAATACATAGTAGGTTAGATATTGATAAGTACCATGCAGAAAAATAAAACAAGAAACTGGGTTTGGGACTAAAGGAAGTGGGGGCATTTCTGTGTTAAACGGGAGGTCATGGAAGTTTTCACAAAAAGTCCCTGTTTCAGTAAAGACCTGAGTGCAGTAAGGAGCTCTATAGCCAAGGTAATATCTTCTAGGCCAAAGAAAGAAGCTGGAGTCCTGGCTCAGGGGTTGCTTGGTGTGTTCGAATATTGGGAAGATAGCCAGTGTGGCCAGATCCAAAGGAAGGAGAGAGTGGTAAAAGATGAGGTCAGAGAGCTCGTGAGAGGCCAGATCACAGGCTATTGTCAAGACTCTGGATTTTACTCTGTAACAAGAAAAGCTTGGAGAGTTTTGAGTAAGAAATTATATTTTAAAATATCACTCTGGTTACTCTGTTGAGAATAGACTGTTAGAAGGCAAAGGCAGAGTCAGGGAGAACAGTGGGCCTATTGCAATAATCCAGGAGAGAAATAAGAGTGGTTTGGATCACAATGTCAGTTGTGAAAATAATGGATAATGATCATCTTCTGGGCATATTTTGGAAGGAAGAAATAACAGGATTTGCTGACAGATTAGATATTCTCCAGTAGCTAGGCTTTTACACTCCTTTATCTGGGACCCCACCAGATAGAGCCCGCACTAAGTTTGGCCCTGAGGTGGTGGCCTGGGAAACATGTGGAGACACTGTAGACTGCAGAAGGGGCCTAGACTCTCATAGCAGGAAAAGACGCCTGCATGTTCCTCCCTCCGCCTTCCCTCTACTCCTCCTTTTGACTTCCCCCACCACCAATTTTACCATCAGAACTCCTTATGATCTTTGAAGGGTCTGGAGAAAGTGTCCACCAGGCAGCCAAGTACTCCTCAGGAGCAGGAGTCACAGTCCTAGAAGACACACCCCAAACTGTTAACACTCATTACCTCTGGGTCAAGGAAGAGGATGAGAGGGACAGGTGGAGAGGACAGTGAGAGAGGATTTTACTCTTTATACTTCATGCTCTGAATTGTTAGAATTTTATAACAAGAATGTACCAATATATAACTTGTATAATTAAAATGCACACATATTAAAAACAAACCAGAGAGTCTTCCGTTCCCAGGACATTGACAATATCAATAATGAAACAGAAGATATCACTACAGATCCTGCAGACATCAAAAAGATGACAAAGGAATCCTACAAACAACTCTACACAATGAATTTGACAAATGAACCAATTCCTCAAAAAATGAAAACTATCACAACTTACCCAATATGAAATAGATAAATTTCCTAGCCCTATAACTCTATAATTGAATTCATAACTCTATAACTCTAATTAAATTCATAATTGTTAAACTCCCAAAAAAGAAGCTTCCTTGATCACATAGTTTCACTGGAGAATTCTGCCAAATGTTTAAAGAAGAATTAACACCAATTCTACACAATTTCTTCCAGAAAATAAGAGAGAAGTCTTCTCAATTCATTTTATGATGTTAATTATACCCTGATACCAAAGCTAGATGAGGATAGTACAAAAAAGAAAACTACATACCAATACCAATTTTCCTCATGAATATAGATGCAAAAATCCTTAACAAAATATTAGAAAATAAAATTCAGCAATATGTAAGAAAAAAAATTACATGCCATGACCAAGTAGGATCTATTCCAAGGACACAACACTGATTCAATCTTTGAAAATCAATCAATGTAATCCATTATATTCATAAGCTAAAAAACAAAAATCACATGATCATATCAATTGATACCAACAAAAAGCATTTTAAGGCAGTGCATATCTGTAGTCCCAGCTAAACAGAGGCCACGGCAGGAGGATCACTTGAGCCCAGGAGTTCAAGACCAGCAGCCTGGGCAACATAGTGAGACCTCATATCAAAAAAAAAAAAAAATTCATTCTGATAAAAACTCTCATAAAAATAGGAATAGAGGGGAACTTTCGGAACTCAAAGAGAATCTACATAAAATCTACAGCTAGCATTACACTTAATACTAAAAGACTGAACATTTTCCCCCTAAGAATAGGAATACAGTAAAGCTGTCTGCTTTCACAGATCTTAATAATAATGCTCTTAGCATAAAGCTGGAAGCTCTAGCCAGTGCAGTAGGGCACAAAAAGAAAATAAAAGTCATTAGAAATCAGAAAGAAATAAAGAAAAACTTCCTATTTCCAGATGACATGATTGTGTTGGAAATCCCAGAGAATCTACAAGAAGAAGAGGAGGAGGAAAGAGAGGGAGGAAGGGAAGGAGAGAAAGAAAGAAGGATGGAAGAGAGGGAGAGGAAGGAAGTAAAGGGGGGAAGAGAGAGAAAAGAAAGGAAAGAAAGAAAAAAGAAGAAAGAAGAATGAAGGAACGAAAGAAAGAAAGAAAGAAAGAAGGAAGGAAAGAAAGAGGGAGGAAGGAGGAAGGAAGGAAGGAAGGAAAGGAGGGAGGGAGGGAGGGAGGGAGGGAAGGAAACTTCTATAACTAATAAGTGAATTCAGAAAGGTCACAGGGTAGTAGATAGAATTGCAATTATATTTCTACATACCACTGATGGATAAATGAATGCCAAAATTAAAACAATACTGCATACAATTGCTCAAAAAATGAAATACTTAGGTATAAATCTAACAAACTGTGTATAATACTTGCATGCTGAAAAGTACAAAACACTAAAGAAATAAATCAGAGAAAATCCAAGAGACATTCTCTGTTCATGGATTATTGGAGAATTCAACATAATAAAGATGCAGTTCTCCACAAATTGATACACAGGGGTAGTGCAATTACTACCAAAATCCCAGACAGACTTTGTAGATATAAGATTATTCTAAAATTTATGTGGAAAGGCAAAGGAACTAAAATAGATAAAGCAATTTTGAAAAGAAGAATAAAGTGGGAGGAATGACTCTACCCTGTTTCAAAGTATTATTTACTACAACAATCAAGACTGTGTGGTATTGGCCAAAATATAGACACATAGATCAATTGAAAAGAATAGAAAAGATAAAAATAGACTCACACAAATATGCCCAAATTATTTTTGACAAAGGTGCAAAATCAATTTGATGAAGGAAAGATAGGCTTTTAAACAAATAGTGCTGGAGCAGTTGGATATTCATAGGCAAAAACTGAACCTCAACCTAAACCTTATACCTTATGCAAAAATTAATTCAAAATAGATCACAGACTTAAATGTAAAACTAGAAAATTTTAGGAAAAAAATAGGAGAAAAATTTTCAGGATTTAAGGCAAAGAATCCTTAGACTTGACACTAAAAGCATAACCCATAAAAGAAAAAGTAGATAAAATGTACTTTGTAAAAATTAAAACTCTTTGCTATGGAAAAGATTTTCTCAAGTGCATAAAAAGATAAGCTACAGACAATGGTAAAATATTTGCAAACCACATATCCAACAAAGAACTAATACTCATAATATATAAAGAACTTTCAAAAGTCCACAAGATAAATATATAATCCAATTAGAAAATGGACAAAAGACATGAAGAGACGTTTTACTGTAGAGGAGATACAGATGGCAAATAAGCACATGCAATGATATTAAATATCACTACCCGTAAGGAAAGCGCAAATTAAAACCACATGAGATATCACTACACATCTAGCAGAATGGCTAAAATAAAAAATAGTGACAACACCAAATGCTGATGAGGATGTGGAAAAACTGGATCATTCATGCATTGCTGGTAGGAATGCAAAATGGCATAGCCAAAACAGTGTGGTGGCTTAAACATGCAGCTACCAACCATATTACCCAACAGTTGCATTCTTGGGCATTTACCCAAAAGAAATGAAAACCCTGCAGACAAAAACCTATACACGAATGTTTAGAACAGTTTGTTCATAATGGCTAGACACAACCCTCATGTCCTTCAATGAGTAAGTGGTTAAACAAACTGTGGTACTGTCATACCATGGAATACTACTCAGCAATAAAATGTACTGAATTTGGATGAATCTCCAGAGAATTACGCTGAGAGAAAAAAGGCAATCCCAAAAGCTTGCATACTGTATCATTCCACTTATAAAACATTCTTGAAATGACAGAAGTATAGAAATGGAAAGTCAATTAACAGTTGCCAGTGGTGAAGGAAGGGGGTGAGGGTGGGAGGAAAGTTGGCGTGGCTATAAAAAGGCAACATGCAGGAATGCGGGATCCTTGTGGTGATGGAATTGGTCTGTATCTTGACTGTATCAATGTTCATATCTTGGGGTGTTTTTGCTTTTGTTTTTTTTGTTTTGGTTTGGTTTGGTTTGGGTTTTCTGAAGCAAGGCCTCACTCTGTTGCCCAGGCTGGAGTGCAGTGGCACCATCATAGCTCGCTGTAGCCTCAAACTCCTAGACTCAAGTGATCCCTCTGCCTCGGCTTCCCAAGTAGCTAGGACTACAGGCATGGGCCACCATGCTTGGCTAAATTTTTTAATTTTTTTGTAGAGACATGGTCTTGTTATGTTGCCCAGGCTGGTCTCTAACTCCTGGACTCAAGCAATCCTCCCACCTCAGCCTGCCAAAGTGCTGGGATTATAGGCATGAGCCACCACACCTGGCCAAAATCGTGGTTTTGATAGCGTACTATAATTTTGTACTGTGTTCCCACTAGGCAAAAATGGATGAAGTTTACACAGGATCACTCTGTATTATTTCTCACAACTTTGTGTGAATCTACAATGATCTAAAAATTAAAAGTTCAGTTTAAAACAACATCAACAAGCAAGAACACTTGTTTAAAGATAGAGGTTGTTGACTATGGTATTCAGGTAAAAAATTATCTTGCTTCTCCTCCAAAACAAATTTTTCTTAGCACCTATGCAAGTCCCCATAGAAGGCACAGTGGATAAAAGCTCTTGTTATTCACAGGAAAGCAAATCAGTCAACAATAGAAAAGACTTCATGCAAAAATGTAAGGTGCAACAGTTACCCTCAGGAATTGCAAATCTGACTACTTTTAAACTAGTTCTCTAATCCAACCACCTCCTATTTTTCAATTTCTACAGCACCTCCAATAAGAGATTGCCCAGTCTATATTTCAGTATTTCCAATGATAGCAAAGTTACTTCCCCTCAAAGCAGCTTTGACATCTATCTATAGAAAGATCTATAACATTTTGATTTAAGAAAAAGAAAGATCTTCCATATCCATGGGACCTTCCCCCATTCATCACCATTATACTCTTTGGAGACTATATCCATCAAGAATAAGCTGGTTTATCCCGTTGTAACAAATAACCCTCCAAAATCTCAGTGGCTTAAAACAGCAAAGATTTCCTGCTCCTAGTACAAGCCCACTGTGGGTTGGCTGGGAGGTTTGCTCCTCATTTTCCTCACTCTTGGACCCAGGCTTACAAAGGCATCAAGATCTAGAAAATTGTCAGGCATCAATACAGAGGGAAAGAGAATTCTGAAAAGTCTCAAACTGGCATTAAAGGTACTAGCCTAGAAGTCAACACACATCACTTCCACTCAAAAATCATTAACCAGGAAATACAATCTTATTATGTACCACTTCATTTTCTAGAGTCCTGAGCCAAAAATGCTTGTGAACAATACTACCAAGTAGCACAGCAACCATACAGAAAAATCCTAATTCCTTACTGTTAAAACTAGACTTGACAAAACTATCAGGCTACACATTCACAAAACTAGGGCTGGAACTCAGATCTCTTAGATCATAATTCAGAACGTTTTCCACCATGCTGTGTTAGAATTTTTACACAAGGACAATGTAGTTGAGATTATATGGCATTTACTTAGTTTTTTGTTTTGATTTTCTTATTTATAAATGGCTTCAGGCTGGAAGGTTTGGAGGTTCCTAAAACACTTGCTTTAACCTGAAAAACAGCTGAAAAATAATGTTACTTCCTTTTGAAATTAGATGTCTGGGAGGCTTTTATATTTTGAACATAGGGAATACAAAGGAAATAATCTTTCTAAGACTTCAAGAAACCACGGAAAAACTCTTGACTCTCACTTTGCTATTTCGATTATCTTGTTGACACTCCAGGTCTTTGAGTAATAGTGGTGGCAGCCAGCACAGAGTTTTAGCTGAGATAAAAGTATATATAATAGCATAGCAGCCTCTGCAGAACCACACACTACAGTAAATGCCTTGGCTCAATAATGTTTGCTCATAGGTCTGTGCAAAGTAACAAATGGTTCTGAAACATTTATTCCAAATAGCTTTTGCTCTTATTACTTTAAAGACCACTTGGCTGCTAAATATTTGCTCCATCATGAAAAAGAACACAGATATGGGAGGAGAATTTATGCCTTAAGATATGCAGCTTACTCTGACCCTGCAGCTACAATGCACATCTTACGGATTAGACGCCACCTTCCACCCTTCCCCAAATTGCAGACAAATGAATGTGTCATTCCCTCCACTTAATTTATCTTGGTCAGACTTACTTTTTTAAAGAATATTATTCCACTGCTTAAATCTTAAATGGCTCCCTCATATGAGGAGAATAAAGTCTAAAATATTCAATGAAACCTTCAAAGCCCTGCAGGGTCGGGGTCCTTCCTGAGTTTTCCAGCTGACCACACAACGCTCACCTTCTGGTTTCCACTCCACAAGGCCAAACTTCCTCCTAACATAGAGCACAGGCTCTTGCTCAAGTCTTTTCTTTCAAGGGCACAAATTTTCAAAGTACAATTTGTTTTAAAGTTCAACTACTATCCCACTTTCTGTAAGAAGGCTTTCCAGATACCCCATTGAGAATGGACCACACATTTCCATAGCTTGTTAGTTGTTCCCTTATGAGAGCTCTTTTCATATTCTCCTTCAAGCCAGTCTACTAATGAACGGATCTGATTTCTCCCACGACACAGGGTATAAATCCTTGGCTGTGATTCCTCATCTTTGCATTCTCCACAGCTCCCTGCACTTAGGTTAAGCTCCCTCACCCACCTCTCAAAAACAACAAAGACTTAAATAAATTGCCAAAGCACTGGATCTTGTTTCTCTCCAGCCTAAACAATGTCCCAACCACTTCCTCTTTTATTTTTCCCCACACCACACAGAAATGCATCTCTGCATTTATCTGGAAAAGGAGGGATTTTCCAGGCCTATCGCCACACTCATGTATCTGAGGCAAAGTCAGCGCCCTGCTTGTCCTGTGTGACCAACACAGCTCCCTTCATCTCCATCAAAACTACTCTTTCCACTGCCTAAAATTTAACTATAGAGATTCAGTACTTTGAATATTTAAACGTCAAAGAGTTTTATTAAAATACAAGTACCTTTGTGAGAAGTGCTGTTAATACTTCAACTTAAACCACTACCAGCCAATGTTTTAGCAAGGACTAGAGGAAAACAGGTTAGGAATTGGGCCATTTTTTTTTTTAATGGAATAGGAGATGTGGAGTCAGGGCAAAGAGGGAATGGTACTTGGTCAGGTGGTAGATGTTGAGGGTGGTGAAGAGAAAGTACCAAAAATAAATATTCAACTTCCTCATAAATGTGCAACAGACTAGATCTCCCTGAGATGGTGCCCCTGTGTGAAGCAATATATTAAAAACATGGATGACAGATATCCATAGCCAAATTAACAAGGTCAACAAACTGAGTTGAGGCTCACAAGAGTTCAAATAACTACATAGTAATCAAAGTTCAATTATGAAAGAGCCCAGAGATTTGGGTAAAACCCACAACTGTGAAGGAAACCTCCTCATCAGGGACTTAGTTGCTGTGTATAGATTGTAAGCAAGAGAAGCAAGCCTCACACTGCAGCCTAAGATGATTACTGGTACCTAAGAAATCTCCTGGCCCAAAGGATTAATCTGAACTGAGCCACATCTTCCTCTAAACCCATATATATGGTTTTGAAAATTTCCTCCATGGACCTGATACCCTTGACACCAATTAATGAAAGTAAATGGGATTAACAGGCTCTGGCCAAGGTTCCAGTGTCCCTTCCAAGAGATGGGCAGTGTATCCACTGAGACGGGGGTAGGGGGAGTAAGAACTGCTGGAAAATCTTATGCTTACAGTGCCTCTTGGTCTATAAATCATGCCTTCCTGCTATTTATGGTGGTTCTATAAAGGATTAGAGAGAAACCTGCTCCTACGTGTGACACCTGAGGTCACCGAAGATTACATGCTGCCATGAGCCCAGAGTGTCTGCCCTCAGGAAAGCAATAAAATGATCAACCTCCTACTCCGTTTGCTGGCATATTTACTGGTTGTCACTAGAGGTGTTCCACTGTAGCAAAATCACACTCAGTCCCTTAGTGGGTAGAAAGGGGTCAGAGGCTCAAGACTAACTGAATAGCTGAAGATCCCAACCTGACATAGAGCTGGGAGCAGTGCAGCTGCGGCCTTCTGATTTCAAGATTGTTCTTTTTTAAGCACCAAAGAAGGCAAGAAAAGCTTCATCTTTCTCTGCTGCACCCCTTTTAATAAAAGGATTTGTTCTAGAAAATTTCGATTCAGTTAAAAGGCCACACTTAAGGACCTGAAAGGCCGCATGTGGCCTTAAGGCCACAGGTTCCCCACCTCTGGAGATCCTTTTTAAGATGACTTTTAAGTGTGTGTGGAACCTTTTAACTGGTTCTCTGTCTTTGGGGTGTCCCAAAATTTCTATCTCATTGAAATTTGGAAAATAACTCAAATTCTGACTTCCCCCAGAGAAAAGAGGCAGCCACTAGTTTTAAAAATCTAAAATTAGGCCAAGTATAGTGGCCTAAATCCCAGCACTTTGTGAGGCCAAAGTGGAAGGCCAGGAGTTGGGGACCAGCCTGAGCAACAGAGCAAGATCCCATCTCTACAAAAAATAGAAAAGTTAGCCAGGCATGGTGGTGCACACCTGTAGTCTGAGAAGGATTGCTTGAGCCCAAGAGTTGAAGATTGCAGTGAACTATGATGATACCACTGCTCTCAGCCCAGACACAACAGGGCAAGACTCTGTCTTAAAAAAAAAAAAACCTACAATTATAGTTTATACTTGTAGCCAAGTTAGACTTCCTTACTATTAGAGCCTGACAATATTTGATACCTGATAAAATCATTGTCAACAATATTTATAAGAACTCAATTGCATGAGCTACGGTCCCAAGCTGAAGATCACAAATTGGTTGCAGTCACAGGCCTCCCACAGTCTCAGGCAGGCACGTGCAGTACACAGAAAATGCAAAATAAAAATGGCAGACCAAAATCAGAATGAACAAAGCAGCTGCTCTTTCACTGTGAATTCTTTCCATACCCTGTCATCCATCATCCTTCCTGCAAAAGCATATCCCAGCCCTGGTGACCAGGTGGAAACAAAGCCTGGAAGGAGAATCCAGCAGCTGTGAGATGCTCAGGGCTGGGAAGGCCGACAGTTCTTGTGAAATCCAGGGCCTGCTACCCTTGAATTCTCTCTGCAATGGCTCCACCAAGTAGTTACCTGGCCGTGTTCAGACACTCTCAGGGACTAGAAATCTACCACTTTCTAAAGGAAACTCTACATCTCTGGGCAGGTATAACAGAAAATTTTTCCTTCTAAGGACAGATCTACTTCCCAGAGCCTGTTGTTTCTAGTTGTGTCCCTTGAGGCCACAAAGAAAGAATCTACATTCCTTTTCCATAAGATAGCCCTCCTAATATTTCGAGACTGTTACCTCAAACTTTCAAGTCTTTTCATCAGCTGCACAGCCCTATCCTCCAAACATCAGATTTTATGTCGCTGCTGCCATCCAACTTTCTCCTAGATGTGTCCTAGTTGCTTTATATTTGTCTTGATATACATTCCCCAAAACTGAACACAGCATTTCAGCTAAGGCCTGACTACAGCAAAATAGAATAGTGTTTTTACTTCTTCCGTCCCAGACACTTCATCTCAGACTGGTTGTTTGATAGTCACAGCACAACATTAGCTCCTGCTGAGCTGATACAGCCAGTCTGAAGCAGCCAAGTCAAAATTCAAAACCATTATTTATCACCAAGTAATGTAGCCAAATGATATCCAGACGTCTTCTATCCCCGCCCAAAGACCATCCATAAACCTCACCCCACAAACATAAAGCCATAAAAAATGGGTGGCGTTTTCTGTTTTGCACATTCCTTCTAAAAAGCTGAAATGTATTTGATTTGCTCAAGATTCTTCAAAATATCCTCAGGTCAAAAATGGTCATCTCAAAATGTCATGCAACTTGGTGAGCTAACTACATAATAAGCCTTTAACTAAAGGCATGTCTAATAAGTTAAACCATTAATTGTCAAATGGTATCCTGCTTGGTTGGTAAAATGCAGGGAAAAGAGCACAAATCTGTCATTAGAACCACCTGAGTTTGAATTGCAGCAGCACTAATAAACAGCTGTTGGCCCAGAACAAAGTACTCTGAGCCTCAGTTTTTCTTCCCTAGAAATGGGGATAATACCCTCCACCTTGCCGTGTCCTTGCATAAAGTGATTGACACAATGCCTGTGAATAGGCAGCAAATGCTGTTTCCCTCACAGCACAGACTACATTACAGCTTACATCTCGTTTCCCTTAATGGATTGCTAGCTTTTAGAGAAAGAGATTGAGACTTGCTTGTCTTCATGCCCCTCATATTCCTGACACGTATCATGAGTACACACCCACATTATTCTTCAATATAAATGTGAGCATCTGCCTTCCAATTCAGTTGTACAGTATCTAGGAATAATCACATTTCTGTTCTCGTCTGCCATTTTCGTAAGGGTTGTTTGAAAATTGGAGGGATTATCTAAGATTACCTAGTATAAAAGAGAAAAAAACATTGCCCTCCTCACGTCTCGGGCAGTCTTGCTGAATTGATGCTCTAGGGCTAATGTATTCAGGAAACAGGTTGGCACTGGCATTTCTTATGTTTTTAGTGTTGACCCGATTTTAAGCTCTAGTTCTCTCCTGAAGTAATGGTGTTCCAAGACGCAGCTAAAACAGGAGGAGCAAGAGGAGGCTGATGGGGAAAGCCAACCTCAGATGTATCCAATTTCTGACCTGTGCCTCAGCAAGCTAAAGGAAAATTTTGTTGGTCTCCAGTGTCTCCCCTGAGCAATGAAATTAAGAGGTTTCCTCCCACACTGCCTCCACCAGGCTGAGGAAACTGTCACTGTTATGGCTTTAGCAGTTTCAGTGGGAGAAGATGAGAATTCTGAAAGAGACTTATTTACTGCAAAGCATCCCAAATATCTCATTAATCTGCTTTTCATTTGGCAAACTTTTCTTTCATTAAAAGTGCCACATTCTGCGGTTTATAGCAAAGTAAGAATGCCTCTGGGAGGCAAAGCAGCAAAGTGGAAAGAACGTGGGCTCCAGGACGATTTAGGTCAGAGTTAGACTTTCAGGTGCGCGATTTACTCGCTCAGTGACGATGGGCAGTCTTCCTTAATCTGTCAAAACCCCAATTTCCTCATCTATAAAGGGAGGACAATTGTGCTGTTGTGGTTTATGAATATTGAGGTCAGCTCTAGGACCCTGGGCAGTCTCGGCTTGTTTCTTCAAGGCTCAGATGGCCATCTGCAATATGAAGATCGTAATAGTACTAACTTCATAGAGTTTGTGATGGGATTTAAATGAGTAAATATATGCAAATTATTAGAACAGTGTCTGGCACAGAATATGTGCTGTATAGGCATTTGTTATCACAGTTAGCGTCACCATCATTAAGGATTAAACGACATGCAAAGAGCGCTTTGCACACTACCTGCTACCTCAGAGGTGCTCAGTAAATGTAAGAGAAAACATCTCCCCTCACAACTAGAAATTTTCCACTGGGGTCTGAAGAAATTCATTGGGTAGGAAGGTCTATTCCAAAATTATAAACTCAGAATTGAAGAGGAGGGGTCCTGTAGATCAAGGCTGTTTACAGAGAAAAGAACAGAGGAGGTAGAGAAGGGAATTACCCTGAAAAGGTGGCATATTTAATAAAAAAGAAAAACTCCAGACACCCAGATTACTGCATTTTTCCCCACATTATTCTGCCTTTTAAAAGTATTACCTGGTTGAGTATACCTTCCTACAAATAGGTTGCAAACTGTCAGATAGCATCTGATCTTTGTGGTTTACGTGGGCTCAGGGCGGTTTGAGGAGAGGCTGGGAATATAAAGGGAGAGGATGTCTCCCCAGCAATCTTCCTGGGAGGCCCAGTTTGGGTGGGTGGGGGGATATTCACTTCACTCCAGACTGAAAAACAGCACAGGGCTTCTAGACACTTGCCACCCACAAATGCAAATCTAGCAAGCTCGCCCTCCCTTGGTTCATTTTAAGCAATTGCTTTTACATCCCAGTCCAGATGTGTTTGGTTGTCTATGTACAACATCACTGAGTTTCAGATGCCTTATTTCTTAGCCCCAGGAAATGAGAGAGACTTTTTCAGCTGATCTGATGCCACTCACCACCAGAGGGAAGTAGAATATCCTTCTTCTGCTGGGAAATACATAACTGGTTCAGTGGCTTTTCCTTCGTTTCCCTCCCTCCTGTCAGTGAGATAGATCTGACCTCAGGAGTTTTGCTTTCAAAGCAGTTTTCTCTTCATGAGCTAAGGACAAAAGAAATTCAATTAACCAAAGAATCAGAAATGAAGAATACAAGAAAGAGAGGACAGAAAATAAAAGGGGAAAAAAAATCAGCTCTGGGTTGAGCACAAAATACTGGTATTTTTCGTTCCCCAAGCTTGAGTCTAGGTCCTATTTAGTGCTGGGATTCTGAGCCCCTCTGGCAAACCAAGAGAACAGGTAGGACTAACATCTATTTGCCCAAGGGGCGGACAGGTGATGGCCTAAATATAGCATTTAATCTTTTTCCCAGCTTTGTCCCTGCTGTATCTACCCTCGTGGACCCAGATTTCAGCACTAAAAAGAGAAAAGGCTATACATCTAAAAATAAAGAGAAAATATACTAAAAACCTTGCTCTGCTTTGAGACCCATGGGTGTCCCCAAAGGGAGAAGAAAGCATTATCGTGCTTCTGCCTGTCTCACATCAAGAACTCCAAGAAAGAAGTTGGAGGCAGAGGTAAGCAAGGTTCCAGAGGCGGCTACCGATGAGAGCAAAGGCTCTGGCCCCTCTGAGGGCAGCCAGCCTGCCAACATGGAGCTGAAGCAGGGGAGGAAAACTATAACATAAATGTACAGGTGGTAGGTAGAACCAGCAAGCACCCCCTGGGAACTCCACTAGGGGTGAGTAGGGAGGACGTGAAGGTTTGCAATAGCCAGAGGGATCAAAAGCTAAAAAAAATATGGGCCATTACCATTTATGGTACCCCTTTTAAAAACTCCAGGCTCATGTGGCCTGAAAACATGGGCTTGCATTAGTAATATCATCTCCTTCTATTCTTCCCCGGCAATTCAAACTGCACACAGTGTTATAATGAGGATCCCTAGTGGGCTGTGTTCATCCAAACTAACTCTCTTCTGATGCAAGGGCTCCCAGTAAAAGAAATGTGATTTTTTGATGCTTAGAATTTAATTATGTGTGCTCTTCATATATTAAAGCAATTCGAACTTTTTTACCACTGGGGTATGTGGTTTCTGTTACTTCTCTTGTCAGTGTGATGGGCTAGTACTGAGTCATGCATTTTCTCATTCAGGTTCCCTTGCAACTAACCACACACATTTGAGAGATAGTAGGTCAGGGTTAGGAGCATGTTCTGTGTCCATAAGAGAATTTCTTCAGAAAGAATCAATATAGTGTAGAGAACTAAACAGCATTATTCAGAGGATAACAAAAGTACTTATTATTATTACCTAGAGCCTCAGTTTGGGCCTCAGTTTGTTCATGAGTTAAAAAAAGAAAAAAAAATCTTGCTGCTAATATTTCCTGTGCTTCTGCTAGGGATTCTGAGGAGGGCCGAAAGAAATGATGTGAAAGCTTTTTTAATCTATGAAGAATTATAAAAATAAAGGACTGCCTCGTTCATTGGAGTCATGGAAATTTGTTTTCAGGTGAGTTGATACCTGCTTCCCTAACTGTTGGTATTAAAAGTTATTCATACTAATTTATAAAATGCACCACTCTAGCTCATAATCCTCATGTGATTACATGAAATACAGAGGGAAAGAAAATGAAGACCAAATCCCCTCCCATCACAGTTTCTGGACAGTTTAGTTCATATCAAAAATCTTCGAGTGCTGCTGCATTCTAATATCCAATATTAGGCTTTCTTTCAGAAAAGAGAGAAAATGCGTACCAATACTAAGTTGTTTTCTCCATTGTTGTCTTAAATGCACGTGGGTGTCTTCTTACGGCACTTTGCGAATCCATATGCCACCAACCTAGTGAAATGTGGCACCACATACTAAAAGTATGACAACAGCAAAGCATCTTTCCTATGAAAACAGTAAACAAGAAAGAAGATAAACTGGAGTCTGGGGGCAATGACAGCAGAAGTGGGTCATCTTTTCAAACCCCATTCCCTTCAAAGGTTCATGTTAGTAAAAGCCCAGCCTCTAAAATGTGAGTTTCCATATTGCCTAGGGGGAAACAATGTCAAAATAACACAAATATTTTTCAAATAACTTTCCTTAAACTCTATGCAACTGAGAAATCCCACAGGCCTGTAAATCTTAGCAACGCCATTCTTTCCAGCTCAAAACTCTGCCTTTGGGTTTAGCTTTCTCTCTTCTTTCATGGATAAATAACGTTTTCCATCAAGTTGGGTTTGGTTTTGAGGGTGGGGGGTGGTTTGTGGTTTTTTTGTTGTTATTACTGTGGGAACCAGGCTCATTCTGAATGAACGTAATCCCCCATTCCAGGCTCTCTGGTCTTACCCTCTCTTTCTCATCTCAGCTACAACATGAGGACTCACATCCCAAAACCTGTAGGGTGGAGGAGACATGCTGTGGAGTGGGACAATTTGTTTTTGAAATCTTAAGAGCAGGGTCACTTCAGAAAAGATGCTTCACCCCTCTGAGTCAGGTTCTTCAACTGTCAACCATGGATAATAGTAACACCAGTAAGAATCAGATAAGATGTCACTCAGTGGTCCCTCCTCTGTGTTCTGTGCACTTCCTTCTTCCCTAGTGAGAACGGCCCTGCTGCCCTCGGTGTGATCCCACTGTGGTGTGTACAGACTTCAATCACAGCAGTTCAGCCCACCTACTTATCTATGTCTCTGTCTCCCCTCACTAGCCTTAAAGCATTTGGAGAGCAAGACCTTTTTATTATTTATTGTAGGGATTCCCAAATCAAGCTTGCCAGTGTTTGGTATGTAATGGTTGTAAAGAAATTTCAGTTAGAGGATTAATTTGTTAATTGACCAGTTGATTAGTTGAATGAATGCTGCAAATGAAAGTACCATGTAAAGCTCCAAGCACAAGAGAAACAGAAGGCATTATTACATGGAGGTCCATGAATTTGCTGTGAACTTAAGGTATTTAGGCAACTGCTCAAAGTCAAAAGATAATGGATTTTATAAGTGGTCCTGTTTCATAAGCATTCTTAGTTTTTGTTGTTTGTTTGTTTAATCCAGACAGCTGCCAAGAATTTACATACTCCAAAATAATTATTGCTTCTTCAAGACATAATGGTGAAATAACATACTTTAACTCCTTCCTCGGGTAAAAATGATGTCCTGGTGAGACCATTAATGCTAATGCCAACACAAAACACTCAAGAGACTGTCCTTAGACGCCCATTTCATTTTTTAGCAATTGCTCGCTGTATGAGAGTACTTACAGGAACTAGCTGGGTTTGGGACTTTTTCCCCCTACTATTCAATTCAATATCATAAATATTAGACACTAACTGCATATTAGCTAAGTACAACACGGAGAATAGGGATTTCAGAGTGGGGTGTGGGGTGCAAGAGAGTATCTTGACAATAACACAAATGCCATAATCAAGGCAGATTTTAAATGCTATAAGACAAATAGGTAACTCCCCAGTGCTGGGTCATGAGACAGAGGAATAACCAGCAGTTGGGGAAGATCAGAAAGACTTCATAAAAGGATGTGGTATCTGTGATTAAAGATAAGCATTGGGCAATATTTCAATCACACAGTAAGGCTGGAAGAATGGGAATTCAGAGAGGCATGATCCTGTATGCCAAGTCCAGAATGGAAGACCGGCACCCATGACTCTCTTTAGTCTTCACTTCCAGAAGTTTCCATTCCATCTCCTCCTAGTATACTAGCTTGTCGCTGGTAATAACAAGTTTGATATTACCTGCATTCCATGTAAAATGACACTGATATCATTACTGTAAATACTCCTCCCTTTTAACAGCAGCAACAAATATTATTTTGAAATAATGGATTAAATACTACATTTAGACTTCGGATAGTATCAAGATGGTCAACTAGATGCTGATAGTACATACCTCATCCACAAAGTTGAACCAGAATAGTAACTAGGTACCCATATTTCTAACAGATTGTCTAGAAGAGAATGCTAAGATGCACCAGACAAGTGATGGAAAGCACCAAAAGTAAGTCAGAAGAGGGTTCAAGGCAGTTTGCCTGGCTGGGGACTGGCTGAGAGCTAGGAACAGCTCCTGAGACTGGGGAAACAGCAAGAGAGAAATCCCCAGGGCTTTACACTTTGAAATGGGCTTTTAGAATCTTGGCTATGGGAGAACCCCAGATGCATACGGGCCTCAGGCCTAACATAGGGAGCTGCCTAGAGATGGCACAGAGGTGTTTCCCCAGAAAGGGAACCCACATAGAATCCCATAGTCACTAAGCCTAGAGCACCTCCAGCTGGGTGCCATTCTGAGAGTCTAGATACTGGGGATATACAGACATGGCTGCTACTTCTGTGCTGTTCTAAGGAGGAAGAGAGGAGACTGGGGGCTCCCACACCACCCTAGGAAGGTCCCCACCGCCCTGCTGAAGGCTGCTGTTGAGACTGAGATGTGAGTGGATCATATTCTCCACAGCATCTTTCCCATGTTGCCTGCCTGGAAGAAGCCCCAGCCTCTCTGGTTGCAGGCCCAAGGTGCCATTTTAAGGGTTTAGTGCTGGGCTGCACCCCACCCTCAGGCTGAGTTTGGGCCAACACAGCTGCAGCCACCACATGGCCAAAGAGGCACAGGGAAGCCAGGCTCCCTTAGGCATACCTAGGAGCAATACCCACCACACTGCAGCAGACTGCTGTGAGACAGAGACACAGCAGACTACACTCCCTGCAGCATCTTCCCCTTGCTGCTCACCTGAGCAAGGCCCCACCCTCTCTGGTCACAGGCCCACAGCTGGTGCCATTTTGAGAATTTAAGGCTGGGCTCTGCCCTGCCCTTGTGCCAAGTTCAGGCTGACACAGTTGCAGCTGCTACCTGGCCAGGGAGAGAAAAGAAAATCAGGCTCTCATAAGCATACCTAGGACCAAACCCATTGCCCTGCTACAGGTGGCCGTGAGACTGCAGACTAGCCTGCCCAACCAACTGCAGCTACCAGCAATGCCAACGCAGACCCTTCAGGTCCCAGTGTGTTGCTCCACCACCATTACTGCCATCACCCACATCACACCAGCTGCCCCGGGGCCTGAGAACCTACCTGAATACCCAGCTCTCAATTTTAGCTTCTAAGCAAGCCAACTGGAGGCCCAGGAATTGGCCTTCCAGGACCCACTAATACCAGTGCCAGAATAAGCTGCTCTGGGGCGTAAAAACAGGCACACTCAGCCCACAGCTGCCACCATAGGGGCCTGAGGACTGGCTACATTAGTGTCCAAGTCCCCAGCAAAACTTCACCACAGCCTCAACTAGTAACCACACCCTCAGCCATCAAGGAAATCACAGGTACCACTGACCCTGTGTACTGCTGAAGAAGTCACATAAAGATTACACCATGGCAGGCACTCAAAACCGAACACAAAGTGTCCTACTCACACAACATACATACATCTTCAGGAAAAAATCCAAAGCTGTATCACGTTTCATTAAGAGTTTTTGTTGAACACGTATGTTATCATCCACCTTTCAGAGAGCAGCTTCTACCTTTCTGGAACCCTGGGAGGTCTGATTGACTAAAAAGTTCAAGATTTTTCCCAATTTATGAATTTATGGATTAGCTTTAAATTCCATACACCTGATACCCTGCTACCACCAAGAGTGAGCCTCCAGGAACTCCATGTAATCTTTTCTCAGTGGAATATAATTTATCTTTATCTATTTCAAAGTCGGTGCTAATTTTAATTATTGACTGTTTTGGCGTCTGATCATAGAAGCTATTGTGGGAACTTCCAGGGGAACCTACTTGAAAATGAAAGGCAGGAGTGAGCCAGGCCAAACAGCAACATCCAAACCAGTGAGGAGGCAGAACAGAACAAGCAGATTCTGTGCAGACCCAAAATAGTCCCTCGGGAGTTGGAGAAGAAGGCCTCCTAGTTGTGTTTGAGGAGGGGTCAATTAAACTTGTTTGCCTATAGCTCGTCAAGAAGGTCCAGTAGGAAATTCACCTTTTTTGTGGCCATTTATAACATGCTATAAGGGCATATAACCACATTTAGTACATTAAACAAGCAATTACTTGTACCCACATGGTAATTTCCAGGTCTTGAATGCATGATGTTTGGGAGCACAATATACATTTTGCAGGCATCACTTGGAAAGGTTTTCTAGATTTGGTAATGATTAGGTTATTAAGTGGAAAATGAGAGTGTTGTTTCTAGCAAGAAAGCAAATAGCAGTGATGTTTAGAACATCACGGATGTTCCACTCTTCCTTTGGAATCTCAGGGTAATTCTCATGGACACACAGAGAGACATTGGAATCAATGGAATTGTTTTCTGATTTTTTGATAGTAGCCTATAAACTCAATAATTGTTCTAGTTTTGTGCTAGAACATAAGCTTGAGCTAAAGCCATCCTTTGATTATGGTCCCATGATTTCCCTGTAGGAAAAAGAAAAGGATTAGGACAGCAGGAAATAAGAGAAAAAGAAAAAAACATAAGGCTTTCATCATAGCAGAAAAATCTTGATCCGTGAACTTAGGAAAGCTGTCCACATCTCAGATGCCGTCTGCTTCTGGGGAGAAACTTCCCTGGTGAGCTTTACCTTAAAATCCCTAATAGGTATACAGTTTCAATAGTCTAAAGGACTATTGAGTTGTGAGATGTGGACCTAAGGTTTGAGGCCCTGAAGCTCTGGCAGGCTGTGAGACTGCAGACTAGCCCACCCAACCAACTGTAGCTACCAGCAATGCCAACACAGACCCTTTTGGTCCCAGTGTGTTGCTCCACCACCATTACTGCCATCACCCACATCACACCAGTTGCCCTTTTAATTGTGAGATGTGGACCTAAGGTTTGAGGCCCTGAAGCTTCATGGCAGCATGGGTAGTGAGAATAACTTGATACGGTCTTTTCCAACGGGGTTCAAGGGCAGTCTTCCTCTAACGTCGTTTCCAGAAGACTCAATCTCCAGGTTCTAGGCCATGAAGTATTTGCCCTCAGATGGTGGATCATGAAAAGCTTCCTCTACCTCATGAAAATATATTTTGGCATGATGCTTTAAGCTGTGCAACATTTAGTCATATCAGAGCTTAGGAGAACAGGAGATGCATGAGGTTTTATTATTAGTTGTATAGGTCTCCCAATGACTATTTAATAAGGAGTCAACTTATGATGTCCAGTGGGGGTGGATCTGTTTGCCATTAAAGCCAACAGTAGTACCTTGGGCCAACACAACCCAATTGCCAATTTCAGTTTTAGGATGTCATTTGTTCTTTCAACCTTTCCAGAAGACTGAGGGTGATAAGGACAACAGCAATGCCATTGTGTTCATAATACCTTATTTATCTGCTTTACAACTTGCCCTGTAAAATGAGTTGGAAATTTCTCCAGGGATGCCCCATAAAGGAAACACATTCTGTAGTAATTTCTTAGCTACTGTTACAGCATCAGCTTTCCTATATGAAAAGCCTCTACCAGACCAGAAAACATACCAACTATTACAAGATCATAGCCAGTTGAGGATGGCAAATGAATAAATTCCATCTGTAAATGTTCAAATCGTCCATCAGGTGGTACAAATACACCACCTGAAGTTTTGGTTGGTTTCCAGGATTATGAGTTTGACAAACCAAACATAGGTTACAAGCCATTTTAGCAATTTTAGAACTGTCACCCTACTAATATTTTTCATAATTTGGATCATTTTTGCTGTCCCATAGTGAGTTGTGGAGTGCACAGCTTTTAACAATGGAAGCTTCAAAGACTCAGGAAAGTCCAACTGGCCATCTGGGTCCTCTGTGAGTCCATGCTTAACACTGAATTTATATCCTTTTAGATGTCAATTTTGTTTTTCCAAAACAAGTGCATTGTACTGTTTTTTAAATAGGTCATCACAAGGGAATTGGCTTGGATCAACCTTAGGGAGTTCATTCAGATTGCATATCCTAACAGTTTCAGCACTAGTTGATTTAGCGTAACAATCTGCTATAGAACTCCTTTGAAATTCAGGTTCAGTTTTATAGGTATGAACTTTAATCTTAATAATGGCAATCTCTGAGGGTAACAGGATAGCAGAAAGAGTTCATTTACTTGGAGTCCATTTTCGATGGAGGTCCCATAAAAAGGGAGAAACTCTCATTTCCATAGCATGCCAAAATTGTGTACAATTCCAAAAGCATTTCTAATATCTGTATAAATATTTACTGATTTGTTCTTAGCTATATGACAAGCTCAGGTGAGAGCAAAAAGCCCCATGGGCTAAGGTGACAAATTAAGAAAGAGGTCCCTGCTCTATTAATTCATTTTGGGTAGTAACAGCATACCCTGCCTAATATTTCCCTTCTGAGATTTTGGCATTTTACCCATCAACAAAGAGTATTAACTCAAGATTATCCAATGGAATATATTACAAATCAACACGAGAGGCCACTATTTTTGATGCTACATTTACACAACGTCAGGCAGAGGTAATAGAATAGCAGGGTTAAGTAGCTTGCCACATTTTAGATGGAGATTAGAAGGAGATAGGAGAATAATTTTAACAAGACATTAGTCTATTTGCTGAAAAATGCTGATTTTGGTTGGAATTTAATAGACTTTCCACAGCATGTGGGACTTGCAAATTAAGTTTATTTCCTAAAATCAACTCCAACGAAGCTTCTACCAACTTGGCTGATACTGCTTTCAAACAATTAGGATATGCCTTAGCTACTGGGTCTAATTGCAGGATATAATATGCAATGGGCCTATGTTCTACCCTATGTTCTTGAATAAGAACTCCTAATGCCTGATTGTTACCTTCATGAACAAACCAAGGTAAAAGGTTTAGTGTAATTCAGAAGTCTTAAAACAAAGGGCTGATGTAAGGCCAATTTTATTTGGTTAAAAGCTTGTTCACAACTGTCTTCCCAAGGTAATGGCTCTGTGACTATGTTTCCAGTGAGTTCATATAATGATGAAGCCACTTAGGAAAAATTCACATTCAGGATCTGCAACATCCTACAAGTCCAAGAAAACCTCTTAATTGTCTTTTGGTTGCAGGCTGAGAAAAAGTGAATAGTTTTTATTTTTTCAGGTGAGAAGGAAATTTCTTTAGCAGTCAAGATGTGTTTCAAATAGTAGACTTTTTCTTCAAAAAACTGAAGTTTTTCCATCAAAGCCTTGTGACCTTTATGAGTGAGTTGTTGTACAAGGTAAAATGAGTTAATTTCAGACCACTCTTTAATGAGAGAGTATAGCAACATATCATCTACACACTTAAGAGGAGAATTTTGAGGAAACTGTAGGGTAATTAAGTCCTGATGCAATACCTAGGAAAAATATGAAGGGGCTTCACTAAAGACTTGTGGCATCACAGTCCAGGTGTACTGCTGATTTCCAAGTAAATCAAACAAGTATTGACTCCCTTTATGAACTGGAATGCTAAAGAAGGCAGAGCAGAGGTCTCTGACCTTCCTGTACCTGGATATTTATATCTTTCTCTAGGTTTGCAACGGATTTTGTTATTATTTCATTGAATATACTTTCTACTTCTTGCTCTTTCTCAACTCTCTGTTGAATGCCAATGGCTCTCAGATTTACTTTTTTTTTTTTAGATTATTCTCTATTATCTCATAGGCACTCTAATTCTTTTTTATTCTTTTTTCTCTTCTGTGTATTTTCAAATAGGCTGTCTTTGAGTTCACTGATTCTTTCTTTTGCGTGATCCATCTGCTTTGGAGAGCCTCTAATGTATTTTTCAGTTCAGCAAATGTATTTCTCAGGTCCAGGATTTTTGTCTGATTTTTTAAATTATATTTCAATCTCTTTGTTAACTTCTTTGATAAATTTCCGAATTGCTTTTCAGTGTTATCTTGGAATTTGCTGAGTTTCTGTAGAACTGCTATTTTGAATTCTTGATCTGAGAGCTCACACATCACTGTCTTATTAGGATCTTTGTCCATTGGCGGAGATCATTGTTTCCTGTTCTCTTTTGTTTCTTGTGTATGTACGTGGAACTATGGCTTCACATTGGAGGATTATTCAAGTCTTCACTCTCCAGCTTGTTTTGGATTTTTTAGGGCATGTTTGCTTAGAGGTTCTTTGCAGTTGCCTGTTGAGTCTCCTTAACCCTAGATTGCTGCCTCCTTTTTGGCACTAGATGGTGCCTTAAGCCTAGGTTTACCTCTGCTCTTACTAATGTTTGAAGAACTGCCTATCCCAGAGGGAAAAAGGGGTCCCAAAGAGGATATTCTTGCCGTGTGGAAAGGCTGGCTGGGGGCTTTTGCCCAGATGACCTGTGGAACATGCCTCCTACAGCATGATGCTGCTGAACAGCCACTCTGAGTTGGCATCTCCTTTGGCTGAGAGAAAGAGCAGAGTTTGCAGGCTGGAGTTGCTAGTCCTGCCTTCTCTCTTTGGTCTCTAGATGGCGTGAGGGGTTTTTCTCCCTACAGGCACTCCTGATGCTTTCCACATGTTGAGGCAAGAACAATTTTCCCATAAGGGAACACAAGATGGGACCAATTTTCCCATAAGGGAACACAAGTTGGTTGCCTGCCTCAATCTCACTTTTTCCAGAGTAGAAACCTTGAGTCCAAGGAGAATTTCCCATGTGCAGTGCCTAAGAGACTGGGGGAGGGGCCTTGTGGATAGAGAAGCCTGATTCTCTGACCCTCTGCTGGTAGTTTTTTCCTTCCCTGTGGTGCCAGGGACTACATCAGCCTCAGATTTGAGTTCTGGGATATTGCTGGTGATAATCTTGGCACTGGATATTTGTTTTTGGTTTTCTGTTATTGAGAGTGAAGCCAGATTGCTTCTAGTCCACCATTTTTCATGACATCAGTCCTCCTGGGCAGAGGTTGATTATCGTGAACCAATTTAAATAAGCAGGTATTTAGATAATAAAGTATTATGATTTAGGATTACACGAAACTTTGGTATTACAACTTATTAATTGCCTGTAAATCTTCAACAAATCTCCAACCTCATCCATTTGACTTTTCAACTGGTAGAACTGGAGTGTTACAAGGACTGCTACACAGAATTATATGTCTTTGTTTAATTAAATCTTCTATTAATACAATTGGTGAAAGCCCTTAAGTTGCTTCAAGTTTTAGTTAATGTTGGGGTAATTTAGGCAAAGATTTATAATGACCTATTCGGACTTTTAGAGGGGCCACACTTTTAATCCTTCCTATATCAGTTGAGGAAGAGGCCAATAATCATTCAGGTATTTTAGAAAGGCCAGGGGTATTACAGGCCTGAGTTTCAATCTTATCAGTTTCTGCCTGTGAAGAGCACAACATTTCTGACTCAGGACAGTCAGGAAACTCTAAGATTATTTCTCTCTCTGAGTAGAATTATATATGCTCTTTTAGCTTTGAAAGTAAGTCTTGCACCAGCAAGTGTACAAGAGAAGTGTCACATAACAAAACAGTGTATTTTTCTGAAAATGGTTCCAGAGTCAATTGGACGGGTTCAGATATGGGAACCTCTTGAACTTGATTTGAAACCCCCCACCACAGAAGTGCCCTTTTTACTTTGAGAGATTATTTGCTTATGAAAGTGGGGTTTATGGTAGATAAAGTGGCTCTGGTATCCACCAGGATTGTACAAGATTCTCCATTTGTTTTAACTTGTTTCTCCATGTTTACTGAAGGGTATTACAGGAAGCAGAAGAATCCCTCAAGTCTTGGCAATGTTGATGATTATCACGAGCATTTAAAATCTCTTGGGCTCCCTCTACTGGTGAAACAGTGAAGAGGCTTATTGGTGGACTGATAGGCTGAGAACCTCTTTTCCAGTGTCCTGTTTCTTTGCAAGAAAGCAAAAATCTTGGGGTAAAGAATTTCTTGTTCTAGGACCTCTTGGTTGTGATCTGAAATAAAAATGAGATCTCTTTGTTCTTGGCTCCTATAACTGCTGTAATTGGAAAGATGTAAGCTTGTTAGCCTTTTGGGCTTTTTCTTTCTCTAGAGCTCCTCAAAATGTTCAGCTGAGGCTACCTGTTCATATCTGCAACTTCCCAGCCCAGTTTATGTTTTTTAATTAAACTGCTAAGTTCAGGATGGAGTCCGTTTATAGAGCAGTTAATGCCATTTCTGTCCCTGCAGGA
Organism: Lepilemur septentrionalis; assembly: GCA_963573855.1. NCBI lineage: Eukaryota > Metazoa > Chordata > Mammalia > Primates > Lepilemuridae > Lepilemur > Lepilemur septentrionalis. The sequence goes on from CAUYMX010076084.1 coordinate 52,979, forward strand.
AATACCCTTCGCTGTAGGTTGAGCCCAGAATGTGTAACAATGTTTCTAAGTGAGTTCTGTAATCAGAAACTGGTTTATCCTTTTTTTGTCTGCAAGATTGTATGATGGACTAATCAACTTTTTGGGCAAAGATCTTAAGAGTTAAATATACAAGGTTTTCAGCAATTGTTCTAGCTTCTTCTGTCCCTTCTTGTGAGGAGGTTTTGGAGGGGTCTTTAATATCCTCCTCAGGTTTGCCCCATTCTGCATCTGCCATCCAGTTTTGAGCTTCACCAGGTCCTAATATCACATGAATATATTGGCGAATGTCAGGGAACTGTGGATCGTAAGCTACTTTGAGGATTCTACATTCCTCCATAAATTTGGGGGGATTTCCTCTTGGGTTAAGGAAGTCCCTACAATGTAAAAATAGCTCTAAACTCAGTTTTAGACCATGAAGTAAAAGTGGTTACAACAGAAAGTCCTGGCTGATCAGAAGGTTTTACTTAGTAAGGTATCCACTTAACTCCTCTGTTTTCATCATCAGGGTGAAAAGTAAATTTAGCAAAAAGGTTAGTGGACTCTACTTAGGTAGAGATGGATAAAGAGAAAAGAAGTTGAGGTTAGTTCAGAGTACAGTCCTCTTTTGTCAGGTCTTTGATCTGTTGCTTAAGTTTTCCTTTGCTTTTTGTAAAGAATCTTTTCAGGAGGGATTTTTTAATTTGTTTAGTCTTTACAATGCCTCTGCATGCCAAGTAAAAAATGCATCTCATTGGTTTGGTGGGAGTTTTGGTCCCTTTTTTCTAATATGACTCGCAAATAATTTTATCCAGATTAAAACTTCCCCATCATCTTAATTCTAAGCTGTCTCTAGTTAGGTTAACCCATTTTTCTAAAAATGCTCATATTCTGGGCCCATGAGTTTTAAATATAAAATTAGCTGGAGTTCCAGAAGGCAGAGTCTTAGACATCTTGGATGGAGATGAACCCATTATCAAAAAGGTACCTACCTGAGGCCCAAGGCCTCTAAATGAATCCAATTTAGTTGATTATTGAATCCAATCCAATCCTGGACCCAGTTCAGTCTAAACATCACCCAAATAAATTCAGAGAGTTCAGAACACAAATTTGGGAAGCTCAGAATTCAGGAGAAAATTCCCTCATGACCTCCAATTACAGATAAGAGAGCAATGAGCACAGCTGGCTCCATCGGTGCCTCTCCTGGTTGCCTGGTGTTCCTGCGGTCACTGGAGTTTTACTGCAGAACCTCACTTCTGACATCAAATTTGTTAAAAGAAAAACTTTAAATAAATTTAACAGAGTTTTACTGAGCAAAAAAAAAAAAAAAAAGACAAAAGCAATTCACAAATCGGGCAGTCCCCAGAATCAGAACAGATTCAGACAGGCTCCAGAGCTGCCACATGGTCAGCTAAGATTTATGAACAGAAAAGTAAAGTGGCCTACAGAAAACAGAAGTGTGATACAGAAACAGCTGGATTGATACGGCTTGGTGCCTGCCTTATTAAAACACAGTTTGAACAGCTGGCTACCTGTGAGTGGTTGAATGAAGTGTGGCTGCTGCGGTTGGCTGAGACTCAGCTATTGTTACAGGAACATTCTCCTAAGTTAGGTTTTCAATTAGCCTTCCTACCAGGTTAGGTTGTGGCTCATACGTATGACAGTATGAGTGTAGGTGAGTATGGGGGCCTTTTCAGGCCAATTGTAGTTTTATTTAACACTAGTTAATCTGTCTTTTTGTTACAAGGGTCCCAGTTGAGAATTTAGAAGGAGAGAGGGAAAACTAATTTTTCCTCTCCCATAGTGGGAAAACTCTTATAGCATTACATCTTGCCAACTTCTACATCATTTCATTCTTGCCAAATTCTGATGTCTAGTGTTAGAATTAGCTTCTCTGGAATATTTTTAAGAGCTTGGAAATGGAGATGTATAACTTGTAATATTTCGTAACTCCATCAAATTCTAGAGCAGTCTCTTCAATCTGTGATAGAAATAAAGAATTGATTTAGTGAAATGTCTCTCAAACTGGCATTCTGTAGGATATTAATACCCATCTTATGAAAAAATGGGAATTGTTAACAGACTAAAGTTTAAAAAACACAAGTTTTTGTTATATCTATAAGACTTCTCAGAGTCTTTAATATGTTCTTGTAAGTCGTGGCTCTCCAGAGAAAGGACTTATGTCTCCATACTTATTTTACAAGGAAACATTTTTTAGCCACACCTATTAATTCCCAGAATGTTGTTTCAGGAAATACCATTCTGAGAAACACTTAGCTAATGAATTACTCCAGCTTAAAGATAGTTCCACATGGAAATTTTTCCCTTCATCCAAGAAAGAGTATACTTAGCCAAAAACAGGATATCAATTAAAAAAAAAAAAAAAGAATTACATGAACTGTATGGCAAATGCCACTCTAGGTAATTTTTTCAAGATACCAAAACAGAAACCTTAATCATAATTTCAAAGAAATACAACCACTCTATACAGGTTTCTTCACTTGTTGAACGAACACTTACCATCAGAATATCTACTTTAACAACTTACAAAAATGTTTATTCAAAATTTACTACCCAAATTTAAAAATGACTTCAATGAATCTGCATATGCATGCCAGATAAAACACTTAGGTGGCTAAAAAAAAGCCTTAGCAAAAAGTGAAGAGCCTTTGTCTCAGCTATTCTCCAGACAGATTTGAGGCTTGTGCACTTTTTGACCAAAAGTGTTATGCCTTATCACTGTCACCTCCACCACAGCACTAAGAGAAAAAAGTCTACTGAAAAAGTAGAAAGGTATAAATGTCTATGAAGAAAGCAGGTAAGTCTAAGAGGTGTGAAAAAGTCCATATACTACAAGAAAAGGGAAAGGCAATGAGGTACATGAATAAACTTATAAAAGACATAAGGTTGGCCATGTTCCCATCTGTCAAATCTGTGATTTGTTGTAAGCATAAAAAATTTTAAAAGATATTTGCAATTGTGATTGGTTCCAGAAAGCTTCACTAGGTTTTATATGTAAGAATGATTTACTCATTTGGGGAAAATTGTTTTGTGTTTTGGGGGTTGTCTGGAAATGATTTATAATTTTTCCTATTGCAAGTAATGGAATATTTTATTTCAAATAATTTGATATCTGAAATATTTGCTTAGATTTGAATAAAGAATGATACCTGAATATGCATTTGGACTATTCATGGGACAGGTGGTTTGATACCCGCCAAAGTAAAGGCTTATACTTTTTCGAACTAGATACCTGGGGAGTATGTAACATTACTCCAGCAATTCTGCCATTGCTCAGAATAGTTTTGAATGCCTTCTTAAAATTTTCCTTAGTTAATGACATACACTTTTAAATCTTGTCAGTGGTTAAGAAATTTTCATCATTTATGGTGTGAACTAAAAATAAAATCCTAAGCCTCCTGGTGACTGAATGGACCCCCCTTTAACCAAGGAGACCCTGAAAAACCTTAAAGCTGAGTTCCTGGCCACAAAGGGAAAGGTGGGAGGTCAACAGGCCTCCTTATACCCCCTGCCTTTTGGAGTTTACATACAACACTTGTCCAGGATGAATGTTAAAACAGAGATCATAAAACTGACAAAACAGATTCTCTGTGACAATGAGACTAAATTATTAACAGGACCTAACTCCACGAGAGGCAAAGATTAAATCACACCTGCAGGCCACCAATTTGCTTAACAGATCATGAGTCTGTATATTGTGGCTTGTCTCAGATTTACAGACTTTCTTATCCTAATTTAAAACATTCCAAGCCTCTAGACAAAGCTTTATTTCTTTAACCAATTACAAATCAAAGATTCTCTGAGCCCACCTACAATCTGTAGTCCCCCATTTTGAGGTGTCCTCTCTTTTGGGGACAAACCAATGTATACCTTCCTTATATTGACTTATGATTTTACCTGCAATTCCTGTCTCCCTAAAATATATAAAACCAAACTGTAACCCAACCACCTCAGGACCACTTTCTCAGGGCTTCTTGGGTGTGGGTCCCCAGACCACGGTCACTCATGTTCAGCTCAGAATAAACCTCTTTAAATTATTTTACAGTATTTGGTGGTGGGGAGGGGTCTCATTAAAAATAGGTGGATTTGTTTGGGAAATAAACAAGAACATTCAGAGCCAAATGTGGCAAATAAAGTAAATGATCCTTCCAAGAAATGGCATTTTAATCAACTGGAGTCTCCTTATAAAGTAAAGCCACCAAATGTCTTGCATTACTTATAAACTGGTTTTAAATGAGGAGGATAGAAGGAATTCCAAAGTATTTTAATTAATTGCCACATCATAAGAAAAGATACATCTTTTTTCAAAATGAATGTTAAGAATAAAACTTTTTGTTATGAACATTTAGATACGGTTGTTCAAAATAGTTCTTCCAATTTGGGGCTTTGGGGTTTTTTTTGTTTGTTTGTTTGTTTGTTTGTTTTGCACTTTGTTCAAAAATAACTTGTCAATTTAGAGCAAATTTCTAAAGAACTGGCTACCTAGCTATTTTCATACAAATGGGTTATTTCCTGTTCAAGTATGGTTTGGAAGGAAAGATAAGGACTTGCTCCATGTGCCCTGGCTCTCTGCTACTCACACAGTAAGAAAGACCTGAGAGAGTTGAAGGGAAGACAAGGCTGGGGAGAAGGGAGGTGGCCAGCAGGAATTACCGAAATGTCATTTGACCTGGAGATCAATCAGATTCTTAAGGGGAAGGATGTCCCAGAATCTCCCAGTACTTCCCAGTACCTCCCAAAGCAGACAAAATACTGATGGTTTTCAATCATAGTATTACTTTATAGTTTGAATTCCAAGTATCCTTAAATTTGTAGTTGGTTTGGCCCCAAGCGAAATACCAATGGCATTTAAGACTCCTGGCTTCCAGTTCCAATACTGTCCGTGTGGATGGAGCCTCAAGCCCTGCGGGCATAGCTCTTTAACAGTTTTTTTGTTTGTTTGGTTGGTTGGTTAGTTTGGGTTTGGTTTTCTGGTAGGTCTCCCTATGTTGCCAGGGCTGGTCTCAAACTCCTGGCCTCCAAGGTGTGAGCCATTGCCCGGGCCCAACAGGTTTGCTTACTATGAATCCCAAGCACTTAGAATATACAATAATTACAGAAAGAATGCTCAATCTCCCTTCTCTGTTATTTGATAATTTCCTTATCTGTTAAATGAGACTACAGGCTTAGACGAAGAGATTCCAATCACACCGATATACTCAATGATAGAGCCTTATCTTTTTCTCCTTCCTCCCATTTCCAGTGGCAGAAACCTTCCCTAACGACACCAAGGGGCACAGCTGTCTCTTCTGCACACCTGGATACTGTCTATGTTATCAACAGGCACATTGCTTTCACAAACTCAAGATTTTCCACGAATGAAAATAAAGTGGGTGGAAACTACTGATTGCCTACTGCATAGTCATTCTTTCTTTCTCTCTTAGTAACAGAATTCCATTTTATTGGGACTGCAATATATTTAGCTAAAACAAATAAAAAATATTTTCCAGCCCCACATATGGATGCCATAGTTATGTGACACAGCTCTGACCAAGGTGGGAAAAAAAATGAAACCAGGAAAATTCCCTACAAGAGGAGCAGAATTAGCTGACAGTGCCACATCCTCTGGTAACATGGCTACCGTGCTGAGATGCTGGAGGTGGAACAGCCATGTTGCAGCCACAAGTAGACCAATAAGAAAGGCCAAGGGAAGAGCTGCCCGTTGGAACCTCCAGGAGGCAGACACTGAGTCAGAGTTAGGAGTGGGAGAGCTTTATTGGGAAGGTGGACATGAAAGGCAAGGTGGGAGTAGGGGTGGGGGGTAGGATTGAGCCACAAAAGCCTTCAGAGTAGGCAGTTACAAAAAGAAAGGGGGAAGAAGAAAATATTAAAAAGGAGGAGCCTTGACAATAATGCAAATCTGACAAAATTTCAGCAAACCCAATGTGAACCTGCAAGGTTGCCCATTAGAGGACACCTGCATTGGGCACAAATGGCCATGCCCAAGTGTCCCCTGCCACGCTCCATCATTGCTTGGGAGCTTCCTGAAGAAGAGCATAGCCTTGGATCAAAAGCTGAGGCAGATCCTGAAGGCATGGAATTTGGAGGCTCTCAAGATGTCAAATTATTCCTTGAAGGGAGATCTGAGCAGCACACTTCCATGGCCATGGCCACCACCACAGTGAAGGTCTCAGCCCAGATATCTTGGAGCTGGAATTACCGCCAGCAATCCTCCATCTACAGCTTCTCATTGTATGAGAAAAAATAAACCCCTAAGTTATTTAGTTCTCTGAGTTGGGGTTTCAGTTCTCTGTGCTTCTGTGAATTATTGACCAGGATTCTTTTCACTGGGTGAGTCCCTAGTTAATAGTAAATTAGGTGTCTGGGGAGATGCACTCATGGTTCCAGGCTATGAGAGCTCTCTTCAGTGATGGAACAGCACAGGCTTAATGCTGTCACCAGGCAAATACGGGCACCAGGTTCCCAGAACTTGGTAGTGACAGCAACTTGAATAATAGCTTGCAAAAACAGAAATAACAGGCTGGATGAAGGTGTGCTTGGAGGGGCTGATGCATGGGTATTAGTGGAAGGTTTTTGGGGTTTTTTTTTTTTAGCTGTTCACATTAAAGACATTATAGTTTTCTTACTTCTGGGTTCTTAGCTGTATTGTCAGTGATTGAAATGCTAGATGTCTGACTTCCAGATAGCCTTAGGAAGCACATTTTAGTTGTTCTGGACTTCAAATCTCTTTTTACAAAATCAAGAGATTAGATTATGTACTTCTGGAATTATTTTTAACACAGGGAATTTAATGCACAGAATGAGTTACACAGGTGATAGAAAAGCTGAACGCCAAATGGGATGTTGCAGTAACCGAGACATTAGCAACAAACGGAAGCCAACACCACCTCTAGGCTGGAAAACAAAGAGAGAAGAGGGTGTTGCTGGAGCTCAGGAGCGTCAATCATGGACAGAGGCCGGACCCATGGTGGGCCTGTGTCATGGCAGTTGGAGCCATGGGATAAATTCAGCTGCTGCCAGAGTCAGCCCAAGGCAAAAAGGAAGGGGGAGAAGTACCCCGGCTTCTCCCTTCCCCCTTCCCCAAACCTCCCTCAATCTCTAACCAGTGCCTCATTGGCTATGCTCAGTGAGAAGCCAGCTAACATGGGAGTTTGGTAAACAGCAGCCTTCACGGGTCAGCCCCTCCAGCAAAGAACACAGCAGGGGAAAACATGAAAAGCCAAGAAGGTCCTGGCTCACCATCATTTAGATTAGAGGCATCCACATTGTTTTCAGTAGCAGGTCATATGAAAATAAAAGCACAAGCAAGAGGACCTCTTGAACCGATTATGGTCACAGCTAGAGAAGGTAGATGATTGGCATATAAATATGGAATTTTACTCAGATATAAGGCAAATACATACTGAGGCATTATTCATGGTCACAATCTTTTTAGCCATCAAATGGGTCTGGTATAATTTTAGCTGAATGAAATAGTTTAAAATTATATAATTAATAAAACTCATTTTCATGACATCTGTAACACAAGTCCTGGCGGCAGCCACCTATACAAGAGATAGTTTGTATGTGCACTCTTGTTTGGTCATTTTATTAATTTAACCAAATGTTTCAGGCTGTGAGGCCCTGAAGTGTAGGTGTCTTTGTTGGTCTGAGAGCCTCTTTCTGTGTGCTGGCCAGGACTCCAGGACTCCAGGACCCCAGGACTCCTGGTTGCAACAGTCTCAGCTCTCCAGGAAAAGTAATGGTGCCTGCACCATACACTAAGGAAAGGCCCCCAGAGGTTCAAGGGAGGTGGTGTATCAGTCACACGGGGCATGTCAACATTTGTCAACCTCCACCAGGCCACAGAGCATTGACTCTTGGTTAGGAGATTCTTTAAGGCCAATTCTTACAATCATGCAATTGTTGAGAAGAACTTCCTTAAGCAATAAGTACTTATCCATCCCTAGTCCCTTTGGGGTTCTGGACTTCTAAAGTGAAATCTTTGGATGTCAACTAGAGTGAGGCCAAAACTGAAATTCCTCTCCAACTCTGCCCATTATTGTGTTGTTTCCTCAAGAAGCCCGACTGGCACTGCACTGTCCGCTAACTGTGCTGAAAAGCAGACAGTTAAGCACAGCATTTCCATTTTGTGTGTGTACTTTTTATGTTCCCAAAAAAAGTATATGCATTAAAAATTATCCACATAAATGTGAACTTGTGTATTTCTCTATACGTTCAAGGAAAGGGTATAATTTTATGAATAAAAGGCCCCTGTTCCCATTCTCCAGCTTCTGCCCCGAAAAGCTCCTCCTCTGCATCCAGAGTTCCAGCCTCAGGTGACACAGTAGCTGCGGCACCAGGAGGCCAATGAGCACCCGTTGGGGGGTCACAGATGAACAAAATGTTCTTCATGCCTTACAAAGTGTACTCCCTTGAGCCCCATTGCACCCAACGCAGGAATTCAGAAAGGAGTAAATGCTATTTGACCAATTGGCAGGTTAAAAAGAGACATCCATGAAACTAGCTGAAAAAATTCATTTAAGATGGAATTTTTTTTTTCAAAGAAGGCATTTATTTAAGGCAGCATAACAGTCTATCTTGTTTACATTTAACATTTTCCTGGTTGGAAGGTTAAGGTTTTGGAGCAAGAATCATTGCCATTTATCTAGAAGCAACTGATTATATTTTAGTGAACTCTACCCTCTCACAGGTATTTAAGGAGCCTGTTATAATGTCAAGCCCTGATCTTCTTCCTGAAGGGAGGCAAAAGACATAAGAATTAACTCTAAAAAATGGCACTGTGTCACGGAGGAACAGCCTCCCCATCTGCCCTCCGGGGAGTTAGAAAGACAGAAAATGCAGACAGTGCGTCTGGAAAGGACAAAGAGGCATCTAAGGACTCAGATTTCATGAAAAGTTCACTCTGCAGAAAAACAGGAAGCAGACTCTGCCGAACAGACTTCAGGTGGTTATTTCCCATGCAGCTGATTTCTCGGTCGTTATTCCCCTTCTCCTACCAACCTCATTCTCTTCCCTGCAGGATGTAGGTAATTAACAAGTGCCTGTAGATGGAGGCTCTTGTAATCATCCCTAATGTCTTTTCCAATTGTCAAAGTTAACAAGAACCTGGGGTTTTCTAAACCAGTTCAACATATGGTCACCCCAAACACACACACACAAAACTTACACTTAAGACTACCGGCAATGGCCTTTTCAGGGTTAAATGTGTTATCTTCAATCTTGTGCTCCTATTTAAATAGCCAATTCTACAGAAAATTGTCCCTTTGGAGAAAGTGCTGTGATTTCCAGGTTAAGGGGGTAAGAGAGCACTTTAAAGGGAATTGACCTCAAAGAGAGCAAGATATCTTGGCACCCAAAAGTAAAGGCAGCAAGCCACCTTTCACAAAGACAGCTCTGGCGTGGCCACAGGAGAGAAAGCCTAGCGTTGAAAGAAAACGTGGGGAGGAAAAGAGGTCAGCATCAAAAAGCACCTAAGCACCCACCTTTATACCAAATAGGAAAGTGAAATAACATGATTTCAGAGATGAAAGGAGAAACCAGATTGCCAGACCTAACTTTCCCAATCCAGGCTTAAATTTTTTTTCTACAATAGACGTTCTCAGCAATGGGGTCTCATTGGATTCACCTGGGGAGATTTAAAAACGCAATCTGATGTCTGGCCCCACATCAGATCAGTTATCGATATCTGAGGGAAAGCAGAAAGCACTGGGAAGTTTTAGAAGCTCCCCAGAGGACTCTAGAGTGACAGGAGGGCCAAGATCCACTGGACTCCAACGTGCCCACCTTGATCAGGCAGCCACATTAGGGACTTCTCCGGTGACAAGGAATTCACTACCTTCCATGAAACCTGTTCCTTTTTGAGATCATTCTGATTCTTTAAAGGTTTTCCTTATGTTGAGCCTAAACCTGCCTTTCTATAGCTTCCATCAATTTTTTTCTGGCTCTCCCCAAGAAGTCTGCACAATACATGCATCAAATTTGCGAATGATACAAACCTGGAGGAATTTTTTGATAGCCCAAGTGATGGGCTGAGGGCAAACTTGAGGCCACATTTAATAAGATCCAGCAGGTATCCACAGTCTCTCTTTTAATTGGAGCTGAGAAAGAACTGCACCAGGAGAAGATGGGAGCGAAAGGGCTTAAGCAGCATGAGTTACATGACAGATTTCCGGCCCAGGGATGGAGGCTGGGTGGGCGGTGACTCCCCGTGAGTCATCAGGGCGATGTGGCTGTCGAAACCACTCAGGCTCTCCCAGGCTGCAATCACAGATGTGCCGTCTCCAGAAAGAGGGACGCCCCAGAGACGCACGTGGAATAGGGTACTCTGTAAGGTGACCACACTTTGAATGAAAGAAAAAAACAGAGGAGAATGAACCCAATAGTGAAAGAATTGAAGTGTTTCAAATAAAGAACTGTTGGGGGAAAGCAGATAAAAAAGAAAACATAAATGGGGAAGAAGAAACTAGCATTTGAGTATAATCTCAGTGCCAGGTGTCCTGTATATTTTCATTCAGGTAATCAAGACAGCCTCTGAGGTTACCTAATTATCCAACGGGATGATGTGTGCATGGCCTCAAGGCATAAAACTAGGATGGGGGCAGACTTGAAGCTTAAAAGAGACTTCTGCATCTTCATCTTTTTTCTTTCTTGGCTCCATGGGAGAAGGCTAAGGCAATTATACTCCTCAGCTGGAGGGACTCAGTCATTAGTCCGCATAGGAGCCCTCTCTTATTTATTCATTAATTCCTTTGTTTTTTCACATGTATGTTTTTAAATGCTCGTGCCCCACTGGCATCTCCCTCCCTCTTCATAGGTAACTATATATATTCTATTATTTGCATATGTTCTTATAATATTTTGTAGGTATTCTGTAAATTTTATTTTCCTATACTTTGCCATTTTCCACTAGAGTTTGTACCCTTTTCTTGCTAAATTAGTTCTCTGTGTGTTCCAGATATTAGTCCCTTGTCAGCATTAGAAACTTTATTTACAGTGTACTAACATTCTAATCGCTGTAATAACATTGCCCAAGTGTAATCAAGATCAACTTTTTTTTTCTTATGGATATTACATTTGAATTTTTATACAATAAATTGTTCCCCACATTAAGGTCACAAAGGTATTCTCCTATATTTCCTTCTAACTAACTATACAGTTTTAACTTTCACATTTAGATCTTTAATTCATCTGGAATCCACCTTTATATGTGGTGTTATAACAAAATCAATCTTATTTTTCTCCATTTAATGAGCCTATTTTTCCAGTAGCATCTACTACCCAATCCTTTCTTTCCCTGTTGACTTATGGTGCCACCATCCTATTAATATTATATTAATTTCCAATCAACGTATGAGTCTGTTGTTGAGCTCTCAATTCTGTTTCATTGATCTATTTGGCTGTCCTTGCCCAGTATCACACTGTTTTTATTACGTGCTATGGCTCTGTAGTATGTCTTACTATCTTCCAGAGCAAGTTACTCTGTTTACTCTCCTTTTTCAAGGTTGGCTTACTATGAAGACATTCTAGAGATCTGCTGTGCAATGTGGTGCTTATAGTTAACAATACTATACTATACACTTAAAAATTTGATAAGAGGGTAGATCTCATGTGTTTACCACAATAAAAAAAATTGGCTTACCATTTGTAGATTTTCATTATTCTGTATAAATTTTAGAGTGAAGGTTATCAGAGTCATCAAAAAATCCAACTGGAATTTTTATTGCAATTGAATTAAAGTTATTAATTCTGGAAGAATCACATCTGATATGGTTTGGATGTTTGGCCCCTCCAAATCTCATATTGAAATTTGATCCCTAGTGTAGGTGGTGGGGCCTGGTGGGGGGTGTCTGGGTCAGGAGGGTAAATCCGTCATGAATGGCTTGGTGCCCTCCGGCAATGAGTGAGTTCTCGATTCAGTAGATCACAAGTGAGCTGGCTGTTTGAAAGAGCCTGGCACCGCCTCCTGCCTCTCTTTGCTCCTTCTCTCGCTGTGTGACACACCTGCTTCCCTTTGCCTTCTGCTTTGATTGGAAGATCCCTGAGCCCCTCACCAGAAACAGATGTTGGCACCGTGCTCTTGTACAGCCTGCAGAACCATGAGCCAAATACATCACTTTTCTTTATAAATTACCTCTAGCACTTCTTTATAGCAGCGCAAAACAAACGAGACAACATCCTTATTATATTAAGTCATTTCATCCAAGAATATGGAATGACTCTCCATTTACTCAGATTATCTACTATGCCCTTTGTTTACATTTTAAGCTTTTCTCCATAGAGAGCACATGTATTCTTGGATAATTTAATTTCTAGATTCAGTCTGTCTTGCAGGATTTCCCATACATGGACTGATAGAGAAATGACATCAGAGTAACAAAGAAGCCCCTGGTTCACATAGGATTTTTCCCAGCACATTAATGTCATGTGGTACCTGGCAACAGCCGCTGTATGCAAAATAGCTAACCCAGCCGCCCATTCACCCCTCATGTCAAGACCCTTTACTGTCTTGGTCCATCCTCCATCCGCTTCAAGTCCCTGCTGTGTGGCACCTTCCTAGCACTTAGTGGCTAATCTATGCACTTAAGATGTGAAGTCCCTGTTTCTTCCCAGTCAATTGATGTTCACCTTCCCAGATTAGCAGCTCAATCTGATGATGGTCTCAGGAAACACCCCCAGGGAGGCAGATTACAACTCAGTCTAAGGAAGGAATTTCTGACCCAGTTGTCTTAGGAGGGAACCAGTCCCAAGTAGTTGTGACCCAGAGAAGAGAGCCTTCACTCAGCCTGGTCAGAGAGAAGTGAAGCCTGACGTGTCCCAGGAAATTGAAATGATGGTTTCTGCAGTCACTTCCAACTCTAACATTTGGTGATTCCCAGGCTCACCTGCAGAGGTGCCCTCCTCTTCTCTGTCCCTCAGTTTCCTCTAATCAGGAGGTCCTGAGTGATATTCAGTCCCCGCCCACCACCCTCAGCCTGATGCCCATAAGATATAGATGCACATGGAGCACATGGAGCTCTCCTCTGTTGAGCAATGGACAGTGAAAGGGGAGAAGGGAAGGACCTGGCACTTGTGGCACAGCTGTGGGCCCAGTAAGCATCATCTGGCTCCAAGGTCCAGTTGGCATTGAGGGAGCCATACATCTTGGCAGAGGAGAGCACCCACATACACATAGGAAATTGTATCTTATTTATTACTCTAGATCTGTAAAATGATCTAGAGTTTGATCAAGCAGTTTGTATTCTCTTCTGTTTTCTGGCATGTCTGAGTGAGAAATCAACTGTTCCCTGAAAGCTCAATAGAATTTACTATAAAACAATTTGCGCCTGGGGTTCAAGGAAGGGGAAGTTATTAAATATCATTCCAATTTATTTAATATTTAAGGTTTTATTAGTTTTCTGTTTTTGTGTTAGAAAATCAGGCATGTAAGTGAGGGGATATTTAGTCGTGAAATATCCAGAACTAACCTCTACAGATTTCCAAAGCTGCATAGTTCTATGATAATTTGTCCGGGCTTGCTGCAGTGTGGTGCCACCTAGTGGTAATTGTCCACTCTGGTTTAATTATAGATTAAATAGCCATGCTGGCCAAAACTTGCAGGTCACTGGCTGGAAATTCTCATTTAGTTGGTGTCCATTCCATTGCTCAATGCTGCACATTTGGACTGAAGAAATTCCTTCTCCCTTTGAAGCTTCTCCAGAGATCATCTGCTGTCACTCCCACCCCAGCCATACACCCCCATCAAAGATAAGAACTTGAGCCACCTGCCATTTGAGAACAGGGATAAGATATATCATTAATCCCAATATATCAAGTTCATATTATTGTGGAATGTTATAGTATCTTTTATTATATTTTTACATTCCTGTTGTATCAGTATTTATTTAGCCATTCTCTTTCTATGTCATATTTAATTTTATCTTTTTTCTTCATCACTTGTTAGAAGTTTGTCTACCTTATTTACCTAGTCAAAAAAACCAGCTTTTGGTTTTGTTAATCTTTTTAATTTTTTATTTAGATATAAATGTTTTGAGATGTAATTCATATTCCAAAAAACTCACCATTTTCAAGTGTGCAATTCAGTGGGTTTTAGTACATTCATAAGATTGTGCAACTATTACCAGTAATTCCGTAACATTTTCAACACCCCCAAAAAGACCCTACGTCCATTGGTCATTACTTCCCATTTCTTTTTTTTCTGCTAGCCCCTGGCAATCATTAATCTGCTGTCTCTATATATAAATGTTCCTATTCTAGAAGTTCACATAAATGGATACATACAATATGTGGCCTTTTATGTCTGGCTTCTTTCACCTAGTATAATGTTTTCAAGATTTATCCATATTGTAGTGTATGTCAGTGCTTCTTCCTCTTAAAATATTCATTGCATGCACATACCATGTTTTGTTCATCAGTTGATAGGCATTTGGGTATTTCCCCCTTTGGGGCTATTATGAATAGTGTTGCTATGAATATGCATGTATAACATTGTGTGTGGACATATGTTCCTAGCTTTCTTGAGTATATACCTAGGAGTCAAATGGCTGGGTTTCATGGAAAATCGATACTTAACTTTCTGAGGAACTACCAAACTTTTCCACAACGGCTGCATCATTTTACATTCCTACCAGCACAGTGTATAAGGGTTACAATTTTTATACCTCCTAGTGGGTGTGAAGTGGTATTTCATTGTAGTTTTCATTTGTATTTCCCTAATGACTAGTGATATTGAGCATATTTGCACATGCTTGTTGACATTTATATATCTTTTTTGGAGAAATGTCTATTCCAATTTTTCTCTGTTGTTTTTCTATTCTCTATTTTCATTTTGATATTTTCTTATTTCCTTTCTTCTGCTTATATTTGGTTTAGCTTGCCAATTTTTTTCCTACTCTCTTAAGTTGGAAAGTTAGGCTATTGACTTGAGACCTTCTTTTTTATTATGGCATTTACAGCTGTAGATTTCTCTCTAAACAGTGCCTCAGGCTCCCAAGTAGCTGGGACTACAGACATGTACCATTGCACCCAGCTAATTTTTCTATTTTTTGTAGAGACAGGGTCTACTCTTGCTCAGGTTGGTCTCAAATTCCTGACCTCAAGTGATCCTCCCACCTTGGCCTCCCATAGTGCTAGGATTACAGATATGAGCCACTGCACCCAGCCAAGAGTTGTTTTATAGAGTAACATATGGTTTATCTTAGAAAATATTCCATGTTCACCTGAGAACATGGTGGAATGATATACAGCTGTTTATTAGTTGATTGATAGTGTTGGTTTATAGTGTTGTTCAGTCTTCTATTTCCTTATTGATCTCTGCCTAGTTGTTCTACACATTATTGGAAGTGGGTTATTGAAGTCTGTAACTATTATTATTGAATTGTCTATTTGTTTCTCCAATTCTGTCATTTTTTTATTTATATTTTTGTTTGCTTCACTACACAACACTGTTATGAATTGCACATACTTTTATCATTGTCATATCTTATTAAAGAATTGACCCTTTTATCATTATAAAATGCCCTTTGTTTCTAATAGCAATTTTTGTCTAAATGTGTGATATTAGAATGCCCACTCTAGCCCTCTTTTGGTGACTGTTTGCATGGCATATCTTTTCCCATTCTTTCACTTCCAGCCTGTTTGTGTCTTTGCATCTAAAGTGAGTCTCTTGCAGAAAGCATATAGTTTGGTCATTTTTAAATCCATTCTGCCAATGTCAGCATCTTAATTGGAGTTTTAGTCCATTCGCATTTAATGTAACTACTAAAATAGGATAGAATGTTACATGTTATTTTGCTATTTGTTTTTTATGTCTTATGTCTCTTTTGCTTCTCAAGTCCTCCATTACTGCCCACTTTTGTGATAAATAGATATTTTCTAGTATACCATTTTAATTATCTTGTTACTTCTTTCACTCTAAATTTTTTTATTTATTTTCTTAGGGGTTGCTCTGGGGATTACAACAACATCTTAACTTACAATAATCTAGTTTCATTATAACCAACTTAATGTCAGTAGTATACAAAAACTTTGCTCTTCTACAGCTTCATTCCTTCCCCCTCGTTTGTGCTGTTACTGTCATACAAATCACATCATTACACATTGTATGCACATCAACACAGAGTTCTGACTATTATTTTATGCAGTGATCTTTTAAATCAAATAGTATTAATAAAAGTTACAAACAAGAACTACATTTATACTGTCTTTTATATTTACCTATTGTAGTTTTTCTTTATTTCTTCATGTGGATTTGAGTTACTGTCTAATGTCTTTCCATTTTAGTTTAAAGGATTCCCTTTAACATGTTTCATAGGGCAGGTTTACTAACAAATTCTCAGTTTTTTTCCTCTGGGAATATCTTCAATTTCTCCTTCATTTTCGAAGGATGGTTTCACTGGATGTAGATTTCTTTCTTGAAAGTTCTTTTTTTCTGCACTTTGAATATGTCATCCCACTGCATCTGTCTTCTATGGCTTCTAATAAGTCAGCTGTTAATCTTATTGCAGATTCATTGTATGTAATGGGTCACTTTTCTCTTGTTTTCAAGAGTCTCCATCTTCGGTTTATAACAGTTTGCTTATGTTGTGTTTAGGTATAGATCTCTCTTAATTTATCCTACTTGAAATTCATTGAGCTTCTTGGATGTGTAGATTAATCTTTTGTTAAATTTTGAAAGTATTTGGTTATTATTTCTTCAAATCCTATTTCTGACACTTTCTCTCTTTGGGAATTGCCATTATGCATATGTTAGTACTCTTGATGGTGTCCCACATATTTCTGGGGTTCTGTTCATTTTTCTTCTCTTTTTTTCTGTTCCTCAAACTATATAATCTCAAATGACCTGTTTCAAATTTGCTAATTCTTATACCTACTCAAATCTGTTGTTGAGTTCTTCTAGTTAATTTTTTTATTTTAGTTATTATACTTTTCAATGCCATAATTTCTCTTGATTATATTTTTAAATTTATCTTTGTATTAATATTCTTCATTTGTTGAAACATCATTCTCATACTTTCCTATATTTCCTTATACGTGGTTTTCTTTAGTTCTTGGAACATATTTAAAGTAGCTGATTAAAAGTTCTATTGGTCTTGGTTGTTGAGAGAAATAGAACCAACATTATACACATAGGTATATAAATATAGACATATTTATACACACACACACACACAGAGACTATAAGGAATTGGCTCATGCAATTAAGAAGGCTGAGAAGTCCAAGATCTGCAGTCAGCAAAG
The DNA here is from genome assembly GCA_963573855.1 of Lepilemur septentrionalis. Classification (NCBI taxonomy): domain Eukaryota; kingdom Metazoa; phylum Chordata; class Mammalia; order Primates; family Lepilemuridae; genus Lepilemur; species Lepilemur septentrionalis. The sequence continues at coordinate 70,235 of CAUYMX010076084.1, forward strand.
TAGAGGCCAAGGAGAGTCAAAGGTATAGTTCCAGTCCAAGTACAAAAGCAGCAGACCAATGTCCCAGCTCAAAAACAGTCAGGCAAAGAGAAAATTCTTTCTTACTGGGCCTTTTATTCTATTCAGGCATTCAACAGAATGGATGAGGCCCGCCCACACTGGGGAGGACAATCTGCTTAACTCAGTCTACTGATTCAAATGTTAATCTCATCCAAAACACCTCCACAGACAAATCTTGTAATGTTTAGCCAAATATCAAACCCCCCCATGGTCCATTCAAGTTGATACACAAAATTAACTATCACAAAAGTCTTTGTCTGGTAAGTCAGATATCAGGGCTTCTGCAGGGATAGTTTCTATTGCTGCATTTTTCTCTGTGTATTGGCCATATATTCTTATTTCTTTGTATGTCTCATAATTTATTAAAAACTGGACATTTTAAATAATACGATGTGACAACTTGATCCTCCTTCCTCTCTAGAGTTTGTTGTTGTTGCTGTTTGTTACAGTTGTTATTGCTTGTTTAGTGACTCTTACGAACTCGGTCTGTAAAGTTTATATTCTTTGTCATTTGTGACCACTGATGTCTCTCCTTGGCTAGCTTGGTAGTCAGCTAATGATTAGACAGAGATTTCCCTAAACACTGTGAACCAGTGAGTTTCTCAGTCTTTACTTAGGGGTTCTGTGTGCATAGTGGGGCACACCTTCAACATCCAATCAGGCAGTTGACAATTCTGCCTTAGCCATCATCTCCTCAAGCCTCAAGGTCAGCCAGAGGTGGAAGATCTAGGCATGCACACAACCCTTAACATGCCGATGGCCTTCTAGATTCCCGGGAATATGCAAGAGCTTTTCAAAGCCAATATGGGCATATCATACCCCAGCTTTTCTTTTTAACCATCTGGCTAATCTATTATTTGCTTCAACTGTTATCACTGCTTCAGGCAGCCACAAGTTTAAATCATTGCTTATAATTGTTTTCCAAAAACATTCCAAGGAAAAAGCTTTTAGAACAGGGTTAGCACTAAGTCAGATCAAATAAAGACAGTTTGCAAGAGGGTTGCTCCAGAGACCCACCAGGCAGATCAAATATTGTCATTTCTCTGGAAGTGAGGCTTCAGAGGATTTTTAATCCCATTTTTCCCCCTCTAGTGGCTGCTTGGTTGCTGGTTTTTATTGTGATTGTGGGCTGTTGGTTTTCAGTCTACCAAGGAGCTAGACAGAGAGGGATGAAAACAGAGCAAATTAAAATGCCATAAAGCTCACCGTTCTTACCAAGATTCATCCATTTTTCTTGAGTTAATGTTTCTTTGATTGCCACAAACAATGGGCAGTGTCCACAGCTCTGAAATAAGTTGACTCTGATGATGTTTTCCAGTGTTCTCCTTGTTTTATAGAGGAGAGAATTTTCAGAGGCACTTAACACTTTCCCTGATGTCATCTCCTAGATGTTGTCAATGTGTCTTTATTGTTTTCTGTTTGTATGCTTTCTATTTAATTGACTTCTCTCTTATCTTTATTACTTCCTTTCTTTTTTATTTTGGGGAATTTTCTTTGTCGTTCTTTTTTTAACCTCTCGAATTGAATGCTTAACTTTTCTTTTTAAGCTTTTTTGCTTCCTGTCAAACATCTCTAAAACTACAAAATTCCTTCTGAATATTACTACCCATACCCCCCACATTTAGTATGTACAGTTTTCACTATTTCTCGGTCCTAAGATTTTTTGGTTTTGCTTTTGTTTTTGTAGAGACAGGGTCTTGCTATGTTGCTCAGGCTGGTCTCAAACTCCTGGCTTCAATCTTGCCCCCTTGGCTTCCCAAAGTGCTAGGATTACAGGTGTGAGCTGCTGCTCCCAGCCTCAGTCCTAAGTATTTCTTAATTTCTTTTATGATTTCCTTTTTCACTCAAGAGTTATTCAACACTACATTATTAAGTTTCCATATATTATGACATTATTTTGGTTATTCTTTGGCTATTAATTTCTTATTTTATTGCATTATGGTCAGAGTACATGGTCTTTGTGTTGTTGATCCTCTGAAACTTATTAAGGTTTTGTTTATGGCCTAATGGTGTGTATTTGTAAATGTGCATGAGCTCTTGAAAAGAACGAGTATTCTCTGTCCATTGAGTATGAATTTCAATTTCAATATACATATAAATCTCTTAGTATATTTTTTATACCATTAGTATCCTTGTTTATTTTTTGTCTTTTTGATCTATTATACCTGTTGCTGAGAGATGTGTTAAAATCTCCAGCTACAAATCTTGATTTATTATTTCTGCCTGTAATTCTGTCAATTTTTGCTTTTATAGCTATATCATAGGGTGTATATGTTTGTGGTAGTTACAGCTTCTTGTTCCATTATTGTGTTATACCAGAATATAACAACCCTCTTTGCCCTTATTTTTTTATATTGTCAAATATGAATGTTTTGACTCTTTTTTTTTTTCAGGAGTGGGTGGGCAGGGGCAGGGGCTAGTTCTCTGTCTTTGATTATACATTCTTTTCCATCCTTTTATTTTTAAACTTTGTATTTTTTAAGCAACAAAATCTTATGCTTTTTAAATCAAATCTAGGCCTTTTGTCTTTTGGGTGATTAGCTTAAGCCATTTACATTTATTCTAATTACTTTTATATTAGGACTTGTTTCTTCCATCTAATCTTTTTTCCTTTTTTTTTTTTTTTTTTTTTTTTTTTTTTTTGAGACAGAGTCTTACTCTGTTGCCTGGGCTAGAGTGCCGTGGTGTCAGCCTAGCTCACAGCAACCTCAAATTCCTGGACTTAAGCCATCCTTCTGCCTCAGTCTCCCAAGTAGCTGGGACTACAGTAGCTGGGACTATGCCACCATGCCTAGCTAATTTTTTCTATGTATATTTTTAGTTGTTTGGCTAATTTCTTCCTATTTTAAGTAGATACGGGGTCTCACTCT